>JACEIK010011215.1:0-29266 GCA_018107945.1 Datura stramonium
AGAAGAAGCTGAGGAGACATTGAGGAGCATAACAAGAAGAAGTGAACAATGGGGAATAGCTCAACTTGACTCATGGGAGTAAGCTCAAAATTATGATGAAGAAAGAGTCAAGGTGAGCTTTGAAGAAGTCATAGAGTTGTGACAACCAACACACATTGAAAAAATGCAAGATGCCAAGGTTGAAGAAGTGCCACTAGAGCATCCAAATGAAATCCAATAACTCATGCTCAAAGACTCTAGTGCACTTGAAAAGGAGGATGTCAAGAAAGAATCATGCTTTAAAGCGGAGCGACTTAAACCGCCCTCTTATCATTTTTCTACATTGAACTTGGTTGACAAAATGGAGACTGAGGAGATCGAGTCATTGGAGGAAGTTGAGGAGGAAGATCAAGGTGGCTTCATCTTAGAGCATTCCACGCCAACAAGGTCAAAGCACATTCCTCCTAAGGGACATGAAATACAAGAAGAAACATCCATTGCTTGGCATCTTGATGCTTACACCGCCACCCTCAAGAGAAATAGTATAATGGACAAGAAACTAGAGGTGCAATTCAAAAGCTCAAAGTGGAGAGAAAAGTGTGAAGTTGAAGTCATCGAGCCACGACGTGAAATAAGGAGGCAACCCAAGTGCTTTTACTTTTTGTTTTTACTTTTTTCTTTCATTTTGTTATAATTTATGTTCGTGTTATCTTTGATTGTGTCGGGGTGAAACAGGTGTGGAACGTGGCAAATAGTTAGAGAAGAAAAAGAAAAAGGAGAGCATGGAAAATGTGTGTAAAATTGATGTCTCAATCATATCAGGGAGTTCTCTCACCCATTCCTTCCTCATTTTGTTTAACTTTAGGCATCAAGGACAATGCATTGTTTTTGTTAAGGGTGAAGTCTGAGTAACCCACTTGTTAAGTGATGCACGATATGGCCCTATGATAGATTGGGTGATGTCATTCTTAAGGGTAAATCGTCATTACTTGTTAGTAGTATCGCCTTTTGAGATAGTAGCCTTTGAATAAATTACAAGGGTTTTCTTTATACTACAGTTCTTTCCATGGAGCGGTTTCTTTGTCCTTTCTTTTTGTTGTCGAACCGGGTAGTCACTTCCCGATGATAGATTGAGAGGCGACTTTCTTAAGGGAAAATTTCAAGTATAACGTCCTGTAGATTCTTTTTTACACTTATGTGATGAGGTAGCACCAACATTTCTTTCTTTGCATTGTGCATGAATTTTGAAAAGAAAAGAGGGGTATCCAAATGTGAAAATAAGCACTTTCTTGTCATCAATTATATATTCCTTGCTTGGCTTGTTGATTCGTAATTAGCTTGTTAAAAAGTCATCCTCTTAATGTGATGAAGGAAGTGTGTGAACCTCTTTGATTGTGATGCCTTGTGTGGTGAGGGTTTTAGTTTAATTCTTGTGTATGCATAATTATCTAGAACTTGCCCTAATGTGATTTAGGGCGAAATGATAGATGGGGCTGCACTTTGAACATGATCTTAGGCTCTCTTTTGTAAGTCACTTCAACCAAAATGACCTCCTTGACCATTAATCTTTGATAGATAATATTTGAGTCTTGAACCCTTTCTTGGAAACCACATTACAAGCCTAATGACCATTTCCTTTAATCTTTCCCTTTGTCACCCATCCCCCTAATTGCTAGTAATAAAAAAAATGGGGGCTTCAAGCTCAAGAAATAGGGAGAGATAAAGAAATGATTGTGAAATGAGGAAAAAGCCTAAGTTTAGGGGTTCGTAAGAGTGGGGGAAAAGAATGAGTAGCCTAAAAATTGAGGTAGCACAAAAATTGTTATGAGATGAGTGAACTAATGAGTTGAGAGACATTGAATCATTAGAAAGAGGAAAAATTGTTGATACGTTCTATCTATTGCATAGAGAAGGCTAAATGTGAAATTCATAGGTACTATAATGTTACACCTGTAAGATTCCCGACATCTAGTTGGCCTACTACGTACGTTAGTTAAGCATATTTGAAAGTCATACGTTCTACGAAAGGCTGGGGAAAAGATCGGACGAAAATCTGTCGAACCACCGCGGAAGCCGCCGGGCAGAACCCTCCGCGATGGCGCCGTGTCACGGGCGGGGCCACCGCGTTGGCTCCGCGACACGTTCCAGGCTTTGTCGAAGCCCAAGTATATAAAGCCCCACATCGGTTATGATATTTATATCTCTTAAAATAATTTCCGAGAAAACATGAGAAATAGAGAAGAGGAAGAGAGAATAAATAATCATTTTGATTAAGGCTGCAGCGTAGTCTAAACTCAAATTAACCTCAAGTACGGTATTTAGCAACGGGAGCATTCCTACGGATTTTGTTTTCGCGAATCGGCGAGCGAATCGTCGAGCTGCGGGACCTAAGGTAAGTAGAATTGCTCCAAACTAGTGTCCTATGTGCTCCTAGGTGTGAAGTGAATACTTCTCATACGGACATCTGAGAAATAAGAAGTTTTCGACCGTCTTTTCGATAAGCCTAAGTTTAGACGATAATTATATCGAAAGTGACGTCGTCCTTTAGAATAATGTTGTATTTAGTGCTAATTGATGTCTATATGAATGCGGTTGGGAGAAATCGTGGAAGTCTTGTAGAGCCTCGTCAGACAGTCCAGGATAACTCGAGTTAGGTATGAAGTAGTTTCTTGACAGAAGTTAGTAAACCTTAGCTTTGTGAATCATAGTAAACTCCGTATTTGAAACTCTCGCAGTTGAATGTTGAGTATTGAGTAAGTTTAGTAAATATGGTTTTGCGTTGCCATATCGTATTGATCCAGAAAGTTAGTAAAGCATGCGCCAAAGGCGAGTTAACATTCCCGAGATTCGAGTATAGCCTATTGTATGATTCGCAAGCATGTTGTAGAATAAAAAACGTGATTTTCAAAATAAAAGCTAGTAAAGTAAATCGAGATAGACGAGATAGTATCACGCTGCAGATTGTAATAGTTAAAGAAAAGATTTGAGAATCGGTATAATCGGTAAAAATTCGAGTTTAATATAGAAAGAGATCGAGAATAAGAAATCGGATTTCAAATAGTCTTTTATACATGCTTGCTATTTATATGTGCTATTTGGCAATGAGACTTGTTGTGGCGTGAGGCCCCTTATTGAGCGTCTCGCCGCACAGGTTATTAATCATGTCGCCCCTTTGGCCCGGGTGGGTTTTACGTCACTCAGGGTGGCATGCCGTCCCAACTTGGATGAAGATGGGATGGAGCCTTCCCCATAGCAGCACATTCTGACTTCTGATTATCCTGTTGACATTCCCGAGGGAAGCGGTATAACTCCCGGTTGAATAGGCCTGTTGAGGATTCAGGGGGAACCCAGTTTCTCTGTTACTATCTGTACAAGAGTCCTCACGAATCGAACACGGTTATTATATCGGAGGCTATGGCCCAGGAGCCGGAGACCCGGGCGGTAGAGGAGCTCAGTGGCAGAGATGAGTAGAGTGACTTATTTTTGGTGGTTTTGACCGGTGAGGTATTAGATTGTTTGCTTGCTTGGTGCCATCCGGCTTATGAGGGTTAGTATTGGCTCTTGCTTTCTGCTTGTATATCTATTTATGTGTTATATACCCGCTGCTAGACAGCAGGCCATCGCGTTTACAGTCGCCTCCGCCTTATCGATCACGAAACGCCAGTTCGGTTCTTGCAGTTCTTGATTCGGTTATCTCCTACCATACGATTTTGCTAGATATGCTATCTATATTGATTGTTTCAATCATATTATTTCGGTTGCTTTGCATACTCAGTACCGGTGATGCTTGACACGATGGGACGGCGCATTGCCTTGCGGTACTCACGAGGCAGGAGCGATCCCTCGTGATTCCCGGCCAGTATAGAGTCGTCGGCTCTTGTCATCAGTCGATTTCTAGGGTGTAGCTCTTTTCCTTTTGATGTACGGTATGGGTAGGTCGGGGCCTGTCCCAATCATTTCTATTGTTACTCATAGAGGCTTGCGGGTGTATATTATCACTTTCTGTGGTGGTTGAGCCGGTCGTGTAAGGCGTGCGATTGTATAGGTATTTAGTATTTACGCTCTTATGTTGGCCATGTGAGGCCATAGTTGATAGTAGTAGTGACCTTGCCGGTCACGTAGCTTTCGGTTTTCTTTGTTAGGTTTCGGATGACACAAACTGACATGGTGGCCTTGTCGGCCCGCATAGGTTCTGATTATGAGTATGTTACATTAGGTTGTTATTACAGGAAATGCGGTGGCATAGACGAGATGGCGGAAGGCTGTGTTTACGGCCGTTATATAGCCCTTTGTTTCCGGGAACACAGAGATAGAGCTAGCTAGGCACCGAGATGTGCCTCGGCCCACCGGTTAGTAGTCCGAGTCCTTCTAGGGCACCGGGTGCCGATCATATCCCCAAGGCGGGCGTGACAAACTTGGTATCGAGTAGGTCGTGTCCCGGGGAGTAAAATCCGTGCTAAGTAGAGTCTTGTCTATGGATGTGTTGTGCACCACATACTATAGGCGAGGCACGCAAGGCATGATAGGATGGTTACTCTTCTTTCTCGATCGAGTCGTGCTATAGGCGGTACGGTATAGGGTTGAGTCCCTAAAAACTTACGCGTATTCTTTGATTCTGAGATACAAAGCGAGATCGACGGCCTGTATGGCGAAGATCGAGATATAGCAACGAGAAGAAGGGCGTCGACGATTACAAGATAGTTACGGAGAGAGTACGAGAGACCTCCCGGCTTGATACCTTTATCGGTACTATTCCCGGCCTTACGTTGATAACATTAGAATAGGAAGCGGAGAAGTATAATGTACATACGAGTTGATTTATTTATTAGCTATATAAGATCATTAAGATTACGAGACAAAGTCGAGACTATCGGATGAGTATTAGAAAGAGAAATGTAGAATTCCCAAATCCATCTTTTCGAGATGTAGTACAGTTATATGTTTCTATTTGTTGCTATAAGAAAGAGGCTATTCCTACCTCTTGACCTTGATTCCGATACGGTAAAGGGTATAAGAATTGGTGAAATTTGCCCAAAACAAGCGATAAGTAAATACGATTGATTAATTCCATTAAGTGTTAGTGAGCGTAAAAAAAAAAGAGAAAGTAGGCCTTTAGCTCACCGACCGGGGGTAAGGCACAGCATCGGTGATGAACGGCTAGTAATAGTCAAGTTTGAGTCGAGAGAAAAGGCCCAGAATCGCCAAATACGCTAATAACAACAAGATATGCAAGATTATAGATATGACTCGGTTGTGATATCGAAAGGTAGAGAGGTCATGTGAATCGGATAGATACATTTTGCCAAGTCAAAAGAACTATGAACTGAGACTTGACAGGCTGATTAGCCAATGGCGAGTACCTTGAACTGATTCGGCTTAAGTAAGATAAAGGAAAGAAGCGAGTACCAAATTTTGTGGGAAATTAGAATCACCCCCAGTTGATAGAATATCGTATTAAGGACTAAGCCTCGGAATTGTATTAAGATGATGCGATGCAGAATGCCTGTATGTCCGTCTATGGAGGAGTTAAGAAATTACCGATACAACAATTTTAATCTAGTGTGGCCTAGAAGATAAGACCTATGAGATGTCATGGGCTCTCAATATAATGCCAACGAGCCACAAGGTTCGGGTGTTGACCCCAAATTGTAAGAGTGGCGGAATGTCAATAGCAAGCCATAATCAAGCTCATATGTTACATCCAGAATGGATGAGAAAGTCTAAGGAAATGATAAGAGAGGGCGGGGAGATATTATTAGACCATAAAAACGGTATATCATGTACGGTATGAAATTTAGCAAAGTGTGTCGGAGATTACGTATCACTCTGGTCGGTATGTATTATGCGTAGTTATTGATATGTATATGTACGAGATAATAGATATGTTGTGAGCAACTGCCAATAGGGGTTACAATCACCCAGATTCTGATTAGTGCTAGGAAACATATACGAATCGTACGGCGGGACCCCTTGTAAAAAGAGAGAAAGAGAAGGGCAAGTTAAGTGTGACTTACGTATGAAGCTATAGAAACTATCTCGGTTCTCGGTATTAGTTACTTGACTTATATGTTGTTTGAATCTAGGCTTTATAAGCTTACAAGATAGTAACTGAATCGGAGTAGTTAGATAGAGGCGCGATTGGAAGCGGTCTACCGACCGGTGGCGCTTGTGAACGAGGAAAGCATCCCTAGAGAGTCAGTAACATTAGTGCATGTGCTAGAACCGGGGAGTGGGCGAATAGGCATACTTCGGGGAGATTAGCAATACGAGAATTATTTTTCGATATGATAGTGAGTCGTACATCATTTTCCCCAACCGTAGGGAAGACTTCGGCCTTAGCCAACCTAGTAGTTATAGCATTGAAACACCTCGCAAGTCAGCCCCGGCCATTTCGATCGAGATAAGCTCGTGGGTACCCCAAGAAAGGGTCCACATCGGTAGTCGATGACAGAACTAGTACTTGGTGTTTGGTTCGTAAGATATTCGAATCTGAGCCCTAGCAGAAGGCCAGTCTTTTACAGAATAGCTCATACGACCGAGAATTTCCCAGAGGAATAACGGTATAAATCCAAGGGATACGCACAAGGCGTAAGAAATTGGTGAGTACTCTGCTAGCACGGTAGTTTACTAAGACCAAGAGATCGGTAGACTCCCAGTGAAGATCAGGAGATTGATCGCACAGGAGTAAGTCGGTCGCCCGGCTTTACGGTTGTTCAAGTAGAATAACAAACGGTTAGATGCCCACAACTCGGCAGTTATGCATGACAGATACTCTAGTAGGACATTTAGGGCATTGTTAGACTACGCCACATTCGGGTCATTCAACCCGGCTATTGATTATTCAAGGTTATGCGGCGAATTGTAGAGATCATGATCAATAATAGATCCTACGATCGAGATAAAGGCACAAGGTGCGCGGATGGTCGTTCGAGCTATCCAAGCAACAAGTATAGCATGTGGCGAAGGCCGAGATAAGCTCTAGCTACACCGGTAAACTACACAGCCGGTCTCTTCGGCAAGACAAGCCGGTATGGCCCGAGTCAATTATATGCAACTCTCTAAATATGAATATTATGTTTTGTCGATTCAAAAGAAAATGAAGTAGCAAATGCCCTTAGCTATAAATCCGTTAGGAGTTTGGCGTACTTGTAGCGAACAACGGGGATCTATCAGAGAAATACCCCAATTAGTCCAATTTAGTTGTTCGTATGACGAAATGAGGACAACGGGCGGTAGTGAGAACCATTTGCCATATGCGTCATTAGTTGTGGAGGTAAAGGAACGACATGCTCAGGGACCTTGACTTGGTCGGCTTAAGGACGAAATTCAACAAGAGTAAAAAGCGATTTTGAATAGCGAATGAAATCTTTATTATGTAAAAACCACTACATGTTCGAATATTTCGGAGCTCATGAATTATAGATAATTTTGTCGCCCGGCCGGCCAGCTGCGTAGTGACGGTGTATCCAGAGTGTCTAACGCCAGGTGGCAGAACACCAAGCCGGGCGGGTGCTTTCGGGACATAGCTACTTGCCTCTCTGAAATGGGCTTGATGAATATGGATTTTGTGTGAGTTACCCGTACCCGGACATAGACCACGACTCTATGGGGGATAATGAGCCGATTATTCATCGAGATCATTTCACGCATTAAGAACCACCTTCTCGGCCGAAGATTATGCGAGTTGTATATGAGAGAAATAGTCGGTGCAGTACTAATATCATCATCTCGAATGAGAGCAGTTTGACTAAATTTTTTTTGGCAATAATTTGAAAGGTAGAATGCGAATTATTTGAGTACATTCACCTGAACAAATAGGCAGTGAAACACTTTGTGATAACGAAAATATATTTAAGCGTGTTTCATTGTTGGCCATTTGGGCGACATTTCCTATTAAAGTTGCCATATCAAACTATCACTAAGCTCATTTGAATGCAAACCTTTGAGACCTAAAAAAATATTATAGTTGGCTAGTTTAAGCAGAAAATGACACATTGTTGATACAGAACTTATTATTAAAATGATGAAAAAATACGTTCCATGAAGCACTTCATGACACGCCGCAAGTTGTAATATATAGTATGTGGCGTAGCACAAGAATGAAATGTTGACATTGCAGGTTATTTTGAAAATATCTCATCAAGGGTGATGATTGACAGAAAAGAATAAACTCAGGCCAAAGTTTATATTCATATCAGATTGTGGAAAGACAGACGAGTAGGCGTATGAATTAGACACCTCTAGAACTAGAATACATTCATTCAATCTTTCATGTATCCATGTTAGAAATGCTTGAGAGACCCGTCCAAGCGTCCCGATCCGAGATATCAGGTTACGGAAGAAGTGGCCTACGAAGAGGTTCATTAGCTATCCTAGACAAACGAGATTATGAATTGAGAACTAAAGATATTGCGTGTCAAAGTATGATGGCGTAATAAGCCGAGAGGAGATGACGTGGGAGGCACAGGGAGGATATGAAAATGAGATATCCTCACTTATTTCGAGCCTAGTCGGGCGACAGGTATGTCATGTGTATTTATGCGGCACCTTATAGTTGTATATGTATGAAATGAGAAGGATTGATGTTTAGCTGTCCAGTGAACTTTATAGTAATGTGGAGTACTGTATTGGAATTTTCTGCGTTTCGGAGTTTTGGGATAGTCCATATTACGGGAAACTCTCGAAAATTTTTTTTTTTTTTTTTTTTTAGTAGTAGTCAAGATAAGTTGAGAAGTCCTCTAGATGGCAGGTTTCCATTCGGGCAGAATGTTCATAAGAGAGAATGTTACACCTAGTAAAGATTCAGCGTCTAGTTGTCCTACTCGCACGTTAGTTAAGCATATTTGAAAGTCATACGTGCTAGAAGAGCCGGGAAAAGATCGGGCCAATCTGTCGAACCACATGAAGCGCCGAGGCGAAGCCCTCGCGATGGCGCGCCGTGTCATGGAGCGGGGCCACCGCGTTGGCTCAAAAGTGACACGTTGGGCTGTCGAGCCCAAGTATATAAAGCCCGCCGGTTTGTGATGTTATATCTTTAAAATAATTTCGAGAAAACGTAGAAGCGGAGAGAGAAAGACGGAGAGAATAAATAATAGTTTGATTGTGCCAAGCGTAGTCTAAACTCAAATTAACCTCGATGCCCAGAGGTATTTAGCGTGAGGAGCATTCCTACGTATTTTGTTTAGCGAAATATGGCCAGACGGAGAGTAGTCGAACTCTTGGGACTAAGGTAAATGGGAATTGCTCCAAACTAGTGTCTATGTGCTCCTAGGCTTTGTGAAGTGAATACTTCTCCCTTCTAGACTTACGAAAAATAGCAAGTTTTCGGCCGTCTTTCGATAAGCTATGTTTAGGCTATAATTATGTCGAAAGTGACATCGTCCTTGAGGAATAATGTTTAGTGTTAATTGATATCTATATGAATGTTTTTGGGAAATAGTTTGGAGTGCGGCCAGGCCTCGTCAGACGGTCGGATAACTTTGAGTTAAGGTATGTAAGTAGTTTCTTGGCCGATTAGTAGCCTTAGCTTTGTGAATCAAGTAAACTCAAGTATTTGAAACTCTCGGAGTTGAATATTTGATATTGAGTAAGTTTAGTAAATTGGTTTTGCGTTGCCATATCGTATTGATCCAGAAAGTTAGTAAGCATGCGCCAAAAGGAGCAGGGTCAGCATTCAGTCAGTATAGCCTATTATGATTAGCGAGGCATATTTGTAGAATAAAAAAATAGATTTTCGAGAATAAAAGCTAGTAAATAAAATCATTAGACGAGATAGTATCACAGCTCTGATTATCCAACAGTTAAAAAAGAAAAGATTTCAAAATCGGTGTAATCGGTAAAGAATCGGTTTAATATAGAAAGAGATCGAGAATAAATGATTTGAATGCTTTTCGGTCTACATGCTTGCTATTTATATGTGCTATTTGCTTGATGAGACTTGTTGTGGTGAGGCCCCTTATTGGCGTCTCGCCCAGCACAGGTTGGTAATCGTGTCGCCGAGCGGGTGGGTTTGCGTCACCAGGGTGGCATGCCGTCCCGGCTTGGACGAAGATGGGATGAAGCTTTCCCATGTTGCTGATCGGCTTTAAGTTATCTCCTGACTTCTTCGAGGGCGAGGTGCGGCTCCGATTTCGAGATAGCCTGTTGAGGATTAGGGAACTAGACCTACATTGCATGCATCTGAGTCCTGCGGACTCGAACACGTGTTATATCGCGGGCTATGGCCCGAGCCGGAAGCCGGGGCCGTAGAGGAGCTCAGTGAACGAGATGAGTGGAGTGACTTATTTTTGTTTAGTTTTGGCCAGGGTAAGGGTATATAGATTGTTGCTTGCTTGGTGCCATCCGGCTTATGAGGTTGGTATTGGCTCTTGCTTTCTACTTGTATATCTATTTATGTGTTATATACTAGCTGCTGGAAGCGGCGAGCCGCCAGCGTTTACAGTACGCCTCCCGCTATCGGTACGAGCATGATTCGGTTCTTACCGGTTCTTGAATTGATTATCTCCTACATACAATTTTCTAGATATGCTATCTATATTCAGTTATTTCAGTCATATTATTTCGGTTGCTTTGCATACCCGGTACCAACGGTACTAACACCCCGATGGGTGTTGCATTACTTGCACTGCGAGTACTCACGAGACGAGGAGCCGATCACTTGTGATTCCGGCCAACTATAGAAGTCGTCGGCTCTGTCATCAGATCGATTTCTAGAGTGTAGCTCTTTTCCTTTTGATGCTTACAGTATGGGTAGGTGGGCCCTGGCCGATCATTTCTATTGTTACTCATAGAGGCTTGCGATTGTATATTATCACCACAATAGTCATTGAGCCGTCGTGGCCGTCACGGATTGCTTATATTTATTTAATATTTCTGCTCTTATATTGCTTACGTTTGAGGCCACCAGATTAATAGTAGTAGTAACCTTGCCGGTCACGTAGCTTTCAGTTTTTCTTTATTAGGTTTCGAGATGACTAGGCAGCATGAGTAGCCTTGTCGGCCCGCAGGTTTCTGATTATAGTATGTTACGATCGGCGGTATTACGAATACGGCAGCTATAGAGCCCAGATAGCCGGAAGAGCATGTTTACAGGCCGTTATATAGCCTTTATTTCAGGCTGAGATAGAGCTAGCCGAGCACCGAATGTGCCTCGGCCCACGATTAGTAGTCAGTCCTTCACAAGGCACGAGGTGCTAATCCCTTACCCCCAAGGCGGGGCGTGACATAAAAGGGTGGATTATGTTACACAAAGATGAAGATGATGAACAAGGAGAAATAAGGTGGAGTGATCTCAATAAGATGATGGGATGATACCGGCTTTTGTAAAAGGCGTTAGGAGGCTTTAGTCACAAGAGCTAAATGTTTGTCCTACCCTTACCCTAGTCTTCATTATGAACCTGATCCTAATTGATTTTGAGTGTAGAAGCACTCGTTAGTGGCGAGATACCATGAAGGCAAGCCTATGGGGTGCTTGTATACACTTGAATTTCTTTGTAGTGGCGTGTTTGTCTTATCTTATAATCCCTTTGTGTGAGAAATGCTCCAAAAAATATAGCAAGTTCTCTGTTCTTGTAGGTTGCATCATCTCCTTGGAGTACATGCTTAAAGTTGTTATCAAAAGAGTATGATTGAGGAAAGCAGGTAGAAAACTTTAAGTCAAGCGTGGAATGTGAATTGTCAATGACTTGAGATGCTACGTGAACTAGTTTTGATAGACTATGCCCCTTGGTTGAATGGAAGGAATGCATGAAAGATATGTTTAATGATTGTGGTCACCTATTAAAGCTTGTGCAATATGGTTTTGACTTTCTTCTTTTTCTTGAGTTGGTGTATAATGTTGGAGTTGTCTTGAGGATTAATGATTTTGTGTACAACTAGTGTTAGTGCTCTAAGCTTTACCAATGTCCTCTTGTGAAAGAATATCTTGATT
The DNA here is from genome assembly GCA_018107945.1 of Datura stramonium. Taxonomy (NCBI): domain Eukaryota; kingdom Viridiplantae; phylum Streptophyta; class Magnoliopsida; order Solanales; family Solanaceae; genus Datura; species Datura stramonium. The sequence continues at coordinate 11,909 of JACEIK010011215.1, forward strand.
TACCCTTGATGCAAAAACGCATATATATAGCATGTTGTTCAATTGCTTAACTGTAAATAATTGAATTACTTGAGGAAAAGCAATGGTTCCAAGTTTGATTTGATGAGTGAAATTTACCAACTCATTAGGATCCTAAGCATGAGTTTTTGCCTATTTTTCGAGTCCTTTATGTGGATTTTATGCTCTTTCTCACTATTTCTTTGGAGGTACTTCATGTGAGTAGAGAAGCATGAAATGGGCAAAGCACATGGAGTTTGAGATGAAATTTGATGAGTTAACATATGAAGGAGAGGGGCCAAAGATAATGAAAGATTTGAGTTTAAATGGAGGTGTAAGGACATGCTTTGAATTGGCTAGAAGCATATACGAAAGGGTGGCTTCCCAGGAAAAATGTACGAGCAACTACTCCGGATCAGGCTCACCAACGTTTGGCCCGAATGCCACGGAAGATGCAGCCTAACACCGGTTGAGCCTTTAGTTCTCCCTGCCAGCCACTTTGTTTTCCAACGGCTATGGTTTGGTACTCTGTAATTTGCACTAGTTATACGCCGGTTCTTCGCAGGTAAGGCCATCTAATGAAGGGTAAGGTATAAAAAGGTGTCAAAAGCATGTAAGCTCCAAGGCATTTGGAGAAATTTGTAGACAAGAAAGGACATATATTTACATAGCTTTCATCATACACAATTAGAGTTCATCAATTGATTCATCTAGACTTCATCCTTTTCATAGAATTTTTTATAGAATCTTTTCACCATAAAATTGTAGAGTTAGATAGTACTTTTCATCTTATTTTTGTTTAACCCATTTTTGAAATTCCACCATTGTTATAAGAGCTTTTTGGCGCAAATTGTGAAGCTAATGTAATAAATGTGAGGGAATCTCTTGGTATCTTCTCGGTCTTTAAATATGCCCGGCTAATTTGGTAGCTTAATTGGTATGGTGGTTTATTAATTTTGATTGGGTTTTGATAAACTTTTGGATTCCTATTGAAATTGTAGATCTATAATCTTCTCCCAAGTTATAATAGCTGGTTTTAGTTTTACAAACATCAATTTTGCATTACTTTTCTTACTTTTGCTGGAAAGAGAAAGGTGAGAATTTGGTGACAAGATAAAGTGAGGAATTAGAATGTTTGTGTGTGGGATAAAGCTAGAGATAGATAAAACCCACATTTTCAATCCATTAATGGTCAATTCTGAAATAGCTAGCCCTTTCTCAAGCTTGTGTAGTTAGTTACTTGAATTGGCTTTGGGGTTTGAAAGAACCCAAGAAATAAGCATCCCTGTGATTGAAAAACAAGAGAATGATAATTATCCACTTCTATCTATACTAATTATATCTAAGGCATTGAATAAATTTTCTATTTAGATGAGATCCTATCTACAGTGCCCTAGCCATATCACTTGATGATTGCTTTGGAATTTCCCCCAATTAGTCTTGGTTAGATTAATAGTTATTTTCCTTTAATTTCCCCAAAATTGTACTTATCAAATGTTGAACAATTATGCGTTCTAGTTTGAATTAGTTTATAACTCTTGAATTATCCACTCAATTCTACTATGAAGTTCGACCCCGACATCCATCGGGATATTTGTTTCGTCTGACGACTATTGATGCTATTTCGTGAAAAGGAGAGTAATTTGGAGGGGTTATCAAGTTTCGGTGTCAGCAATAGGTTCCAATTTACGCCTCCCAAGGTGGGGCGTGACAAACTAACTTGCTATATAGAAATAATAAGAAAGAACAAAAAGACAAAACTAATTTCCTTGAATCATGAGGACTCACAAAACGGGAATAAGGCCCAGGATGATCGGGAGATAGCTAACAAGTGGAATGAGTCGGATTACGTGAACATGTATCATTCGATTATATAACATAAAGTATGTGGTGTTACTTGATTATTGTCATGACCCAGTATGGGCTTAGATCGAGACATGGAACAAGGAACCTGAGAGGCTCAAGTCGATCCTTTTACATGAACATAACTTCTAACTCAATGGAAATAAAGCGGAAGGTAAGCATATGTCTGCTGGATATAAACATAACATAAAATATGATCATAAAATCACGAGTCTAAAAGATGAATACATCTATGTTTAAAAAGCCTCTAATTTTGATGTGTTGATGGAATAGACCTCAACTAACTCCTTTAAATCTGAAACTGAAAATACGTATACATAAATGAATAGAAAGGGCCCTCGGCCAGGATGAGACTAACTAATAGGAAATGGATGCTAACTTTACCGAAACTAGCTAATGGCGGGGCGGTAGTAGTGAACTTTGTATCATAAAATGATACAACATAGAGTATCACGGTCGTACGTAGAATGTCTTAGGAAGTGTGAAGGATAAATAAAACCGCTTAAGTAAGGTAACACCATTGAAACATGTATAATATAAAACATAATCCAAGATAAGAATACGAGAGAGAGGCTTGCATGCTATTTTAAAATCATAGACTAGCATAATTGAACATCATATTGAATGAATGACCAAAAGTGAAATTGATAATCATAAGTAAAAGGCGGGCATTAGGTCAAACCTTCTTTAGAACATATATATATGTATATCATGAATGATAAACATGCATAACTGAAATCATGAGGAACAATGGAGACTCTTCTTATAACCGACACTATCACGATTGAGCTTACATGGTCCCATTGTCACACTCGGGTGGCGAAGGCCGTCCAAAGCCTTGTCATGGCTAAGAGACGCTAACATATTCTCGATATCATTGACCCCTTAGGCATAGGAAACTCAAATGAGATTAAAATAATCAATCATGCAGTGTGGCTAAGTAGTTCTGGTACTAGGTTGATAGCCATACTTCTCGATGCTGGGCATTGCTCCCAAAAACATGCATATGATCTCCACATCGTTTTCAACGAAGCTAAATAATCATATACATATAAGAATATGAAATCACATAAGGCCTTGGCTCAAACAATACCACAAGTTGAACATAATTTAAGAGTGCAAGCTCCCAAGCCATGAGTAAGCTAATTTATGAAATCACCAATCATACTTGAACATAGACTGTGTGCCATATCTTGAAAGTACTTGATTCACTTGAAAACATGATCATAGACATAAGGTAACTTAGCTAAGTTTTCATCATAAATATTTCATCATACTTGAACATACATAATAGATCTCAATTTTCATGAACTTTCATGCATGGGAATCATAATTTGTAAAACTTGAAAACATGGTTTACTATTGAAAACATTGTAAAACTTGCCCATGAATCATAATTCAACATTAGAAACTTGTATAGATCATAGCATGGTGGCCGAAAATTCATGCATTAGGTAAAACATAGGATCAAATATAGATTTTCATGGGCCAGAGAGGATTAGGCATGTAGGTTTGAACAAATTCACCCATTCATAACCCTACTTACCTAAGAGAATGTGATTCTACAACTTCTCTGATTGACCAAGAAAGAATTGAGAAGAACCGAAGAAATTAGAAGCGATCACCTCTCTAGACCTCTATGCTTGTATGCATGAATAGGAATAGCTTAGAATGAACTTACCCCTCTTAAAACTCACTATTTAATAACTTAAAGCAGTAATGATTTGAAGCCTTTAGGATCATAGGAATTACAGAAAAGCCCTTAATAAACTCGTAGGGAAAAATAATGCGGTGCCAGCAAGGGAATTTGGATGAGTCATCATGCAAGGCCACGGTGTAATCCACCAGTCTTGTACACATCCAAAACTTCAGCCTTGTGGTCACCACGGGGATGTAATGGGTGGTTACTAGTGACTACAAATGGTGGTCGCTTCTGCGTCCTCTACACTACAAGAAATAACCGAGTGGATCACCACGGGAGACACTACGTCTGTGGTGGTACCCAACGAGTCGTGGTGAGGACAAGTTAAGTGCCTATCCCATACTTCCTCTTCCTTGACCATCCAGAGACCACGGGTGACCTATCAACTCGTGGTCACACCGTGGTCACCTAGCAAGAGCTACACACGTCAAAACTCTTCATCACGAGTCACTTAATGACTCGTGGTCATCTGATAGATCATGAGGCGGCTCGTTTGTGACACGATGCGAGAAAAATCCTATTTTCTCTATTTCAATTCGAGTTTGGTCTTAGGGCTTCCGAGGCATTACAATATCTCTCCCTTGGGAACATTCATCCTGGAATGTTGGAAAACATTCAAAAAAAGCGATGCAATCATCACGTTCAAATATGGATCATATAAGTGATAATTGATAGAACGACTACCTCCAAAGCCCGAGCTACATGACCCCACTTGAATTCATGAATTATAATACATTCTTAGACTTGAAATAAAATAGGGCATAGTGAATGTGAAGCTTGAATAGAGTTTTGGACAAAGCTGATAGCATCAAGGCTAGGCCCCGAGTGGAAGGAATAGATGTGGGTATATAGCAATCATATACGCCTCGGCTTCCCACATAACTCCCTCAACATACTAATTCTCGATAAAACTTTAGCTGACTACTTCTTTTTCCTTAGATTTAAACCTCACGAGTCCGGTATATCTACGAACCTCTTCATAACTAAGGATGTCTTTCACACCGACACTATCCATTGGAACAACTAGGCTTGATCTGTAAACACTTCCTTAAACGATATATGAAGAATTGGATGGGTGAAGCTAATTAGAAACTCAACTCATATTCTACCTTGCCAACCCATTTCACAATCGATGGGGCCAACGTAATGGGGTTGGTTTCCTTTCTTTCCAAGCCTTATCCTCCCTTCATGGGAGACACCATCGGCTGCAATCATCAACTTCAAACTCAAGTTCTCTCCTCACTCACATCCCATAGGACTTTGAGTTGTTTTCAGCACATTCCATATGAGTTTAGGAACTTTCTCCATATACGATAGAATGAATGCGGTCCGATCATTGCATCTTTACCGACTGGAAGCCAACCCAATAGGTAATCTGCATCTCCACTCATAGAGAGCCTCAAATGGAGCCATATGAATGTTAGAATGTTAGTTGTTGTTATGAAACTCAATGAGAGGAAAATGATCATCCCAACTACCTTTAAAGTCAATCACGCATGCTCTCAACATGTCCTCAAAGATCGAATAGTGACTCGCGACCATCGGTTGCGGATGAAATATTGTACTAAGATTAACTTGAGTATCAAGTCCCTTTTGAAAACGATCTCAATTGAGAGGTAATTGAGTACCTTTGTCTGATATGATGGACAAATGGCACTCCATGCAACTAAAATAGCTCTCGGATGTGTTTGGCATAATCCTTTGGTGAATCTATAGTTTTTACCGATAGAAAATGAGATGCTTTATTGAACCAGTCAACCCACCACCTAAATGGAATTGTAGTGTCGACGAGTACAAGGAAGTATCTTGTGATAAGTCCATATTGATCTCTTCCCACTTCTAAGTAGGAATACGGATATCTTGAAGCACCCCCTATCTTTGATGCTTAACCTTCACTGTTGTGATTTGGGACCTTAGCCTAGAATTTTGCTATGTCCTTCTTCGTGCCATTCCACCATTAGACTTCAAGTAGGTCACGGTACATCTTGGTGGAATAGATGTACGAATATACGAAACCATAAGCCTCATGCAACATTTATTTCTCACAATCATCAACGTCGGAGACACCTGAAGTGACCTAATATCAGACCCACACCATCACCCCTTTGGAGAAGACCTCTACCTTTTGATTCTAAGCGGCTTCCTTTAGTTTTAAAAAAATAGGGTCCTCGTCCTATCTAGCTTTTACATCGAGTCACCAAGGGCGAATTATTGGCTCATTACGAATAATAACTCCACCATCAGTCAAATCCAGCAAATGAACTCCCAACCATGCAAGCCGTGCACATCCTTCACAGCTCCTTCCTCCCTCAACTACATGGGACACACTCTCTGCCATAGAGAGCCTACTAAGTGCGCCTTCTACTACATTAGCCTTACCCGGATGGTAAAAGACACTCAAATCATAATCCTTGAGTAAGCTCAACCCTCTTCTTTAGCATAGACTTAGATCCTTCCGAGTAAACACATATTGTAGGAGGCTTTTGTGGTCCGTAAACACATCTACATGGATAACGTACAAATAGTGTCTCTAAATCATCAAGGCAAATACTAATTGCCAATTCAATATCATGGGTCGGGTAATTCATTTCATGAACCTTCAAATGCAGACGTATGCTATAACTTATAATGTTGTATGCATACACAACCAAGGCGATTCTATAAGCATCAGAATACACCACCAACCCTTCGGTACCCTCAAGTAAGGTTAACAGGTGTTGGTGAGTCGAAACCTTTAATTCTTGAGCTCTTCTCACAAGCCTACGACCATTGGAACTTCACTTTCTTGAGGTCAATTTGAGCCGATGGCGCTGATAGATGAAAACCCTCAACAAATCTCCTATAGTACAAAGCTAAACCCAGAAACTCCTAAAATGGAAAAGTTCGGTCTAGGCCAAGTCTTCTTTGCTTCTATCTTTTGAGAATCCACCTTTATACCCTCGCTTTACACCTTATGGCCCAAGAAATACCAGAGTTCAGCAAAACTCACACTTTACGAATTTAGCATATAGTCCCAAATCCTTGAGAGTCCGTAGTACCACCCTCAAATTAGTGACATGCTCCTCTTCGCTCAGAGATATCGAAGTTTCATCAATAAACACGATTACAACCATATCCAAGTATGGCTTGAACACCCTGTTCATCAAATCGATAAAAGCTATAGGAGCATTCGTTAGTCAAAAAGACATAACTACAAACTCATGCGGCCGTACCATCACGAAGGGAGTGTCTTCGAATATAACTCTCCCGAATATACGAGGCGTGGTATGGGTCTTAGATATATCTTAGAAAAACATTTAGCACCTTGAAGTTGGTAAAAAAATCATCAATTGTAGGGAGTGGATACATTCTTGATGGTGACCTTGTTCAATTGCCAATAATCAGTACACACATGAAGAGAACCATCTCTCTTGCGGATGAAGAGCGGGTACCCCATGGGGATTTGCTCGATCTTCGATAAATCCCATATCTAATGAGGTATTTCATTGCTCCTTGACTCATTTAACTCGGTGGGGCCATTCTAAGGAAGTAATAGATAGGCTGCATGTCGAAGAAGGTCAACACCAAAATCAATCTCTCCCGCTCGGGAGGAATTCTTGGTAGATATCTGGGAAGATTCTGGATACTCACATGCTCTTGGGACTAAGCTGGATAGTCGGGATCTCGGATGTAGCATCCTTAATCCTAACTATATGGTACACACAACACTTAGAAATCATCTTTCTAGCCTTAGGTAGAAGCCCGAAAATGACCTACAGGCACCATCGAACTACCCTTCCACTCCCATCACGGCTCACGAAAAATCTAAACTCTACTTGTCGGGTTCTAAAATTCCAACGAGGCATAACATGCAAATATCCTATTAAATTCAAGAATAATATCAAAATTGGTCATGGTTAACTCTACTATCGCTGAGGTGATTTTCTGAAGGACATGACACAGCATCTCTATCATCGTCTAGCTATAATTGAATCACCAAGCTGGAGTAGAGGCGAGAAGGGTTACGATAGGATTTCGGGAGGCGACTCAGAAACTACTAGCAACATGGGAAACAAAGACAAAATAGCCCCTACATCTTACAACATATATGAAGGTGCAAAACTTGTAACATACCGGTGACTTCGCATCGGGAGATCTCCTTCTCTGGCCCAGGATCTTCAAGGGAATGAAATTTTATTCTCGCGCTTCCAGGCAACTTGCACTACTTAGATGCGCCCTCTTGAGATGGGCATGCTAGTGGAGCTAATTAACATGGCCCAGGCATCGAACCCTATCATGGACCTGTATAGCTATTGGGAAATCTGTAAGCATATGCAAAATTTGTCCACACCCCAGCAAAACCTATACCATAAACACTAACCGTGTGTCTCCGGACACCGTGCCATAAGTGGAGATATTGGAATCAACGGAGCTGCTTTGCTCGACCCATAGAGCGAGAATCTCATCCCCTGCAGTCGTGCCTCGATATGGATGACAAACTCATCACTGAAGATGCTGGGGTTTAAGATCATTGGTGGGAAATTGTCCGGTGACCACCACACAGTCTCGGTTGAGAGAACCTATAGGCTGCCTTTCTGTCCCTCTTTGCCTCTCTCTCTCTCTGGGCCGGATGTCTTCCTCCATCTGCGGCGTAAAACTATACGAGGAAAATCCATATCCTGATGGGCATGGAGGTTCTGATCCTTATCCAGTACTCCCGCCTCTATGAACAAATATGTTCACGTTAGCCCTGCAGTCCCGGCCACTAACTGGAGCGTACTTGGAGCGACGGGTGACTCTAGGGCATATTCTTGCCTTCTCCCATATTTCCTTGTTTTGATTCACAAACTCATCTACTTCCAGCTCCCTCATCTCATGAGAGAAAAACCGATCTAGAAGAGTGACATGAAACTCATCCCAAGCTGATAGAGCACACTCCTACTTCCCTACTATCCTTCTACTACTTGAACCAAATATACTCCAACCCCTTTCAATTAAAAGAGGCTAAGTCGGTGCACTCCTCTCCTTTCACGCCCAAAACATGGGTAGTCTTTATCATCTCATCGATAAACTCATGGATCCTCGTCACAACGGCCCAAGGAACTCTTAGGGTTCATCCTCATGAAAAATCGACTCTTTCGCCACCTCATTCCCATTCTAAGAAACATGCGCTGTCGCTCTTGATTGACTTGGGTGGTCAAGGCCTGTGTGCTCTGAATAGCACAGGTCGGCGTAAGAAGCGGCTCCAGTGCATGGTGCTCATGGGTCGGTGGGGCTTGTTGGTGCTTGTCTCCGTACCCGTCCTCGTTGGCCATTTCTATTTCCATTTCTTCTACCGTTAGGTTTTTGCGGGGAGGCATGATTACGCAGCCAGGAAATAGCACAAGGTAGGAGGATAGAGAGAAACTTCACCGCACGACATAGATCACGAAAGAAGGGGACATTTCCTAAACATCTCATAGCCTCTTCATTATAAGTGTGGCATGCATCAAACTCATGAAAAAGACTCTATTTTATGCCAGTTTGAGACACCTAAAGACACTTCAAAATCTAGTGATTTGATACCAACTTTTTCATGACCCGAACATCGGCTCGGATTGAGACATGGGATAGAGACGAGAGACTCCATGTCATTAGCATGAACAACTTCTAACTCAATCAAATAAAGTGGAAGATAAACACATAATAATCATAGCGGAAGTCTAAGCATCACGACCAGCAGGGGAGTATGGCCGGAACACAGTGCCTGCTAGGATCTGGGCTTGCTAGACCTGCGAGCCTAAGCACTTGGTGCCTGGGCGCTCTAACTCGATTCACGGAATCAACGGGCTATATAGCGGCTGCTTCTACAACCCCGGCGGCTAGGCTGCTTAGCCCGTAATACTGACAACAACGGCTAACTTGAGAATCTCTTTGTATAAGGAGCACTGTGCGGGCCGACAAAGGCCACCATGCTGACTGGTGCCACGAATCAAATAGCAGAATCTTGCGAGCAGTGCGTGTCGACAAGGTCACCACTACTATGGATAAGGCCCTTTTGGCCAACATAAACAAGCTTAAACATACGCACGACCCCACGCGAATGGCACAACTAGCCACGAGGGGAAATATATACGGTACCAAGCCTCTACAAATGCGATAAGATGGTCGGGACGGGGCCCCGGAAGCCTACCCGTCTGTACAACAAAGAAAAATGGTATAAACCTCTTGTATCAAGCTCACGGATAGCGGGAGGGCGTATTTCCCTGCGTGGCTTGGATCACGAGGATCGGCTCGTCTATAGGTACTGCGGGCAAATGTCCGACGTCCGGTGGTGTCGGTACCAGCGAGTGCAGAAATTTATGTAAGAAAACTGAACAAAAGAATATAAATAACAATACTAGTAATTCTGAATAGCGAAAGTATACGCTATGCAGATGGCGGGATACGAAACAAGCTTATACGTACTTAGGTAAGGTAGAATCCCATACATATCGACGTGGAAACTGCTTTCTATTAGCTAATAAATAACATGTATATACATATATAACATACAAGGACCTATACCGGCCCACGCGAAGCCGGAAGGTTCCAGCCAACACACAATCTATAAACCCTACCGAGTTAAAACCATCAAAAAAGTAAATCCACTCCTTTCATCTACTAACTACGAAGCACCTCTGGCCCCACAGGTCTCGGCTTGGACTATGACCTACGTATATATAAGCGTGTTTGAGCCGAGGAGGACTCCTGTACACAACCTGTACTCTATACTTTGTACTCGGTACTCGCCTTACATTACTGTGTAATGCTATGCTGATCGGCCTCATATGAGAATGCTCCATCCCATCTTCGTCCTCTAGCGGACGACATACCCTCCTTGGAGTAGGCGTATCCCCACCCTTAGCGGTGGGTCGACACATTACTAGCCCGGGGGCGGCGGGGACGCTCAAGGGTGCCCTCACCCAACACAAACATGTCTCAACAAACAATCACGTATAGCAAGCATGTTCAATACGAAAATACTATCCATGTTTTGATATACGATTCGAATACTCTTTGCAGCCATTAAAGCGATTCTCATGTGAGCTATATTGTATAAAATATTATCGGCATACGATATTGCTCTACTATCTTTAATTACGAATATAACATAATATTATAAAACGTGCTTGTTGGATTCATCTTTGAACTCAATTCTCGACTTCTAGGTCCTTTCTTCTATAGTTCACGCTATTTGCTATATTGGATTACTAACTAGCGAGACAAGCTTTACATACCTTCGCTTTAGATTTCTCGACTAACTGGTGTAGCTCGTCGGTACTTCTGCTATTTCTCTAGCGCATTCCTTATATGTCAATTAGAACTAAATACAATAATATTAGAAAGAAAATCTCACTTTCAATATATATATAGCCCAATCTTTGGCTTATCGAAAAACGGTCGGCTTCGCTGTTCTCGAAGTCCGAAGGAGAAATACTCACTTTAAGGTCGAGCATATTGACACTAATGCAGGAGCAATTCTACTTACCTTAGCTCGGTATCACGATGTTCGCCGGCCGAATTTCCACGAAATTAAATGCGTAAGAGCTCCTTGTTGCTTAATACTTCGGTATACGGAGTTAATTTGAGTTTTGGAACGCATTTGACGGCGTAATCGGATAGAATATTATAAGCGATTCTCATTCCTCCTATTTTCCATAGTTTCTCTGGAAATTATGAGTTATATGAAGAAAAACCGAAGTGAGGGTTTTTATATATACTTGGGCTTTGGATAGGGCCTCAGTGACACAACTTTGCCATCGAGGGCTGCGCAGCCCATCGTGATAGTTCGACGAATCTCTTGGCCGGTCTTTCCCGGGCCTTTTCTAGCATGTATGACATTCAAAACTCTTAACCAACATGCAAACAAGCCACTACTAATAGAGAATTTACGGGGTGTAACATAAACACTAACATAAAATATGAATATACAATGGCAGTACGGAAATAAATACAATCTGTATGCGAAAATCCTTTAATTCTAGTGAGTTGATGGGATAAGACCCCAAATAACTCTCTAAGTATAAAACAGAAAAAAATACGTTTACATAGCTGAATAGAAAGGGGGTTCTCGACAAATGAGGACTCAACAACGAGAGGCTTGGATGCTAACTCCAAAAGCTAACTAGTGACGGGGCTAAGTCTGCGAGATCGGGCATGTCATAAAATGATACAACCTAGATTATGTTTGATCGATGCATTAGAGGGAATGTACCGAATATAAAGGTAGTAAAATTTCTTAAGTAGATAAAATCTTTGAAAAATGCATAATATAAAACATAATCAAGATAAGAATGCGAGTAGAACTGCATGCTATTTTCTAAAACCATGGAAGCTGAACATAGCTGGACATCATAAGCTGATCAAATGACCCCGAAAGATGAAATCGATAATCATGAGTAAAACTTAACATTTGGTAAAACCTTCTTTGGACTATATATATATATATATATATATATATATATATATATATATATCATGAATGATAAACATGCATAACTAAAATAATGAGGACAATAGGGGCTCGTCATATAACTAATATAACCATAATAGAGCTTACATGGTCCCGACTATCACGCAGTGGCGAGAACCACCCAAAGCCTTGCCGGGGCTAGGGCGCTACCATGATCATATATACGTTGGCTCGTAGTTCAGGCATAGGGTTGACTAACCCTTAGCCTACTCGGTGCTAGACACTACTCCCAAGAACATGCAAATGCACTCCATTGTTTTTCAATGAAGTGAGCCATCGTATAGTGATGAAGATGAATAATGATATACATATAAAAATTTGAAATCATACGCTGAGGCCTTTGCTCAAACCATAACACAAGTTGAACACAGTGCAAGTCTTGACTCCAAATCATGTGGTAAGCTAAATTGTGTGAATCATAAAATTATGCTTGAACATATTGGCATGCCCAATACTTAAACATACTTTAAAGTACTTGATTCACTTGAAAACATGATCATATACATGGGTAATTTGAAAACATGCTTTTCATCATAAATTTCTCTATAAAAATATATGCACAATATTTTACTATTATATCATTTTAGTATAAAATTTAATAATTTATAAAACATGAAAACATGGTTTATAATTGAAAACATTAATAAAACTTGCCCATGAATCATAATTCAACAATCGAAACATGCTTAGTTCATGCCCATGGTAGAGCTTAGGAAATTCATTCATTAGGTAAAATCCCATAGGATCAACATATTGATTCTCATGTGAATTAGAGAGGATTTGGCATAGGTGTGAACAAATTCACCCATTCATAACCCCACATACACGAGAGGATGCGATTCTACAACATCTACGATTGCTCAAGGAAGGATTGAGAAGAACTTTGAAGAAATTAAGCTTGATCACCTTTTTAGAACTCTAAGCTTGCATGCATCAATAAGAATAGCTTAGAATGAACTTACCCCTCTTAAAACTCATTATTCTTAGCTTAAAACGACGTAGTTTAGGGGTTAGGATCGGGGGAATTGCAGAAAAGCCCTTAATAAACGCGCCGGGAAAAACAGTGCGCAATCCGAGCAACTAGACGAGTAGTCATCCAAGGCCACGACTCATAGACACCAACTGTCCTATACACTACCAAAAACTCAACACTTTTCACCACATGGGACGTAACATGTCATTACTGTCATGGTCACCTCTCATCCTCTACATTGCCAAAAGTAACCGCGGATCACCACTAGCGGCACCTCAATTTGTGGTGCTTCCCAATGAGTCATGAAGTAAGAGACCCGTTAGGTGCACTATCCCATACATCCTCTTCAACCATCCACGACTACGAGTGACCTAACAGCCGATTGGGATGACCACAACCTGTGGTCACCCCAACTTGAAAATTTCCGCAAAGTCAAAACTCATCACCACGAGTCGGTGTGACTCATGGTCATCTGATAGGTCACGGGATGACTTGTTCGGTTACTTGATGTAGAAAATCCTATTTTCACCATTTAAACTCTAGTCACAGTCTTGGGGCTTTCGGGGCATTACAAATGTCTTGGGTTTGTAACACTCGAATGTTTCTAATATGGAATCGGAACCCAAAAGAATTCCAAATAAATGGCAGAAATTTTGGCATAGAAGTAGTGAGGGGACAACTCGTTTGGTGACCCCATGAGTTGTGGTCGGACAGTGAGGCAGTCTAGAGGTGTAGCAAGTCCAATGATCACCGGACGACCTAACAAGTCATCGTACCGAATGCTGACTCGTTATGTTGGCCGTTAGGTGGAAAAGCAGGTTCCTAAATAAGGGTCCTAGGAATTGGGAAGACGAATGAAGGCCACGAGTCTTCGTAGTAGACCCACGACTCGTAGATTAGAAATGTCCGGTTGAGTCGGGGGAACTTTTGAGAGATTATCTAGTGCACTTCACGACACCGGTACGTTGTCCTCCCTACCGTCGTGGAGTTCCCACAGGGCCCAGCCAGGTGAATTTTTCTTTGCATTTTTTCAGAGGTGTTTCCGTGAAATCCTATGCTTCTAACTCTGAAAACTACATCATTTTTGAGCATGGTATAGGATGTTTTTAAGGGGATGTTTTTAAGGGGGTAACTAGCCTAAACCCTTATTCTACATCAAATAACTCTCAAAACCCTTCCTCCTCCTCTCTCTCAATACTAAGGATTCTTCAAGGGATTATTCAAAGGCTTCAAGGTCAAGTTCAAGTGGGAAATTCTTCGTAGCAGGTATGAATGTTTTTCAACAAGGATATTCTTCCATCCTTGTGGCCCAAAATATATTATCAAAAACCCCATTTCAATTATTCTAGAGAAGCATGACCTGGAGTTTTGATTGATGGGTGATTTCTTCTATGTCTTCTTGAATTCTAAAGACCACTAGGATTATGAGCTAATTGTGATTATGAAACTATTTGAATGTCTCGAATTATGTGTTAGATGGTGCAAATGCATAGTTATAGAATGTTCTTCATGAGATGGCTTTAATGATGATTGGAGTTTTATTATTGTCCATTCAATTGTATAAATGACTCGTACTCATGTATAAAATATGTGATGATTGTAAGAATTTCTCAAATGATTGATATATACTATTTTCTATCTATGTTGAGATGAAATTATAGTGTATGGGTTTAATCAATTGAAAGTAAAACATATGTTCTTCATTATATTTTCTATTGGGCTGGTTGGGTATGAGGTAAATCTATGATAATAACCTAATTATTTCATCTTTCTTATGAATTGGAGTGAATTATAAATGGCTCTTATGAAATGAAAAATGTATGCTCCTCCTATGAATCTGTTGTAAATTCTTAAAGTATGAGTTAAGTGCATACGCTTCCGTCAACCTAAGTATGTGAAATAATGTATCTACACTAAAGTGTAATTTGGACCTATAGACCATAAATGACCCAATGATGCATGTTGAATGATATGAATTTGGAACTTGAATGTTGAGGAATTATAATGCATGATGTGAATCTATAGATGCTCGCTAATGTATGACGTTCGAAAAAATATTGAATTTGCACCATGATGATATGAATTACAATTATAAATCATGGGAATGATATTTCAAAATATTGAGCTTGTTATTAGTACAAATTAGCCCTAATCCTTTCGAAAAGATTGTGTATGTTGAAAACAGTGAGTGTTCGCGTTTTTGACTAGCTGTAGTAGAATAGACCAGATGTATAATGCCAGATAGTACTCCTTATGTTCTAATCAGCCAGGGACTCTCCATAGCTGAGAATTTGACCCTTGGTCAATTGGGATCCTCCATAGCAGAGAGTGACTCCCTAGTTCAGTCGGGATCCTCCATAGCAGAGAGTAACTCCCTTGTTATGCCAGGATCCTCCATAGGAGAGAATGACTCCCTAGTTAGGTCGGGATCCTCCATAGTAGATAGTGACTCCCTAGTTCAATCAGGATGCTCCATAGAAGAGTGTGACTCCCTAGTTCAGTCGAGATGCTCAGTCGAGACTCTCCATAGTAGAGAATGACTCCCTTAGTTATGCATCAGCATGATTCAGTTCTGTATGATTCAGACTTCAGTTTATAATAGATATGATATAATGAGATGCAAACTTAGTTATCAGCAGTTATTCAGAACCATATATGATACAAGCCTTCACTTTGGCTCTTATTAAATGTTCAGTACTTGACCCTTATGCATCAATTCATAGATGTTTCGAGATATGAGATTCATATGAAGGATTTATGCATATATATATATATATTTGTGTGTGTGTGTGTGTGTATGTGATTCATAAAGGGATTGTTGCATGTTAAATTAGTTATGATGATGTACTTTTCCATTCTTCTTATTGTATACTTGCATATTTAGTTGTTTACGTTTTTCCCCGCATGCTTAGTACCTTCCATGTACTGACCGCACGCCATTATGTGCTATATCATTTTATGATATAGATTCAGGTATGTAGACCCAAACCCGTGGATAGAGACACTCCTCCCTCTATCTTAAGGGATTGTGGTGAGTCCTCATCTCTCGAGGATGAGTTCTATGCTCTTATTTAGTTTTAGTTCAATTTCAGATTTTGAGAGTTAGCTGGGGACCTATCCCAATAACTCATCAGTTAGTAGAGGCCTTCGGACATGTGTAATCYGAATCAGTCTATGTATTTCAATTTGATARATTATGTTCTTAAATGTAAATCTTTGCTTTTAAAGTAAGTTTCTGCTCAGTTATGCTTGTCTGATGTTTTTGTTGTTAAGTGTTATGCTATGATTATGCCATGGGTCGACTTTGAGCCTTTCGGGATTCCTTGTCCAGTGTTAAGGCTAGGGTGTAAATTCGGGTCGTGAAAAACTTGGTATCAGAGCAAAGGTTTAGAGTGACCTAGGGTGTCTTAAAGCCGCTTTAAGTAGAGTATTCTTCATAGGTGTAAAGCGTGCCACACTTATGACGAGGAGGTTATGAGATGTTTTAGGAATGTTCCCTTTTCTTTTTTATTCTTATCGTGCGTAGAGTATGAAGCTCTAAACAATTCCTTCCCTGACTCACGCTTTACATGCTCGCAGATAATGTCTTCCGGACGAGCCAATGGAAGAAGAACTAGTAATGACTGCCAGTAGGTACCACCAGCCCCGGCGAACCCGTTGGATGACCATGTTAACCATGCCGAGTTTCGGGCAACCCTTAATATGTTGGCACATGCCTTGACCGGCTAGATTAATCATCTAGCGATGGCTCGTGTGGCCCAAAATGAGAATGTAGTGGAGGCAAGGGTAAGAAATTTCCTCAGGATGAACCCACCCGAGTTCTTGATGTCAAAGGTAGACGAGGACCCGTATTAGTTTTTAGAAAAGATATAGAAGATCACCCAAATCATGGGGGTGACGTAAATTGAGAGTGTAGACTTATCCTCATACCAGCTAAAAGGAGTTGCTTATATATGGTTTTGTCAGTGGAGGGATGGTTGAAAAATTGAAGCAGGCCCAGTAGGTTGGAATGAATTTAAGACAACGTTCCTAGAAAGGTTTTTCACTAGAGAGTTGAGGGAGGCTAAGGCGGTAGAGTTCATCAACTTGAAACAGAATGACATGAAAGTTCATCAGTATACATTGGAATTTACCCGGTTATCCAAGTATGCCCCAGAGATGGTAGCAGACTAGAGGGCCTGGGTGAGCAAGTTCGTGAATGGAGTGTCGGACTCCTTGGTTAAAGAGTGCAGGACTGCCATGCTGCAGAGGGATATATACTTTCTCCGTTTGGTGATATTTTCTCAACAAATGTAGGCGGAGCAAGTGAAGAAAAAGGAGAGAGAGGCCAAGAGTGCCAGGGTAGGAGAA
>JACEIK010011216.1:0-27098 GCA_018107945.1 Datura stramonium
GATGACTACACGCAAGTGCATGTGGTCGAACAAGTAGTAAAATGGCTCAAGTAAGCCAAGTATCGATCCCACAGGGACTGGACTAAGGTAACAATCTAATTAAGTGTCAATAAACTTTAACTCTAAAAATGCAGACAACAGTGTACAGAAGATTTTGAGATTTTGTTTCCTAATTTATACTAAATTTAAAATGAATATACAATTTGAGTCTGAACTATAGTGATGAGCATGCTGAGGCTAAAACAAACATGTAGAGAAATAATTTATCGATACAATTTGATAAATCTCTCCTTCGGTTGCTAGTCAAGAATTATTGCCTATGGATTAAAACTCTCGTATTTAACCGTATTTAACCCAACTTAAGAATAATGAACCTTCCACCGACATTTTCTGTGATGAAAAGAAATTCATGTTCTAATATAGAAAACCGATTCCGTAATTGACTAATACGACTTTCGAGGTATATTTCTATCTTGAAGGTAAATCAATTCTCAATTTTCCCAAACTGAAAGATCATATCCTATCAATTCACAAGCTGTCACGCCCCGCCCAGAGAGAGTGTGGCCTTTAAGTGCCCTAGAAGGACACAGGACTACTAGCTAGGTGGGCCTAGGCTTTTATCGGTGCACGGCTAGCTCTATCTCGGGTTCTGGAAACAAGGGCTATATAACGGCTGTAAACGCAGCTCCGGCCTTTAACCATAGCCTCCTATGCGAGTGCATCAAGAGCTAACCAGAAACATTCTAATACAAGGAACCTATGCGGGCCGACAAGGCCACCATCTTTGGCTCTAGTCATCGAGGACTTAACGAGAGAATGCGCCAGGCTACGTGACCTGACAAGGTCACCACTACTGTCAACAATGGCCCCACACGGTCAACATAAGAACAGAAATACTAAACAGCTATACAACTGCGGCCTACTTACGACCGGCTCAACGGACCTGAGGAGATAATACATATACAATCTGCAAGCCTCTGATAATAGCCCAAATGATCAGGATAGGGCCCGACCTACCCATACTGTACATCATTAAGGAAAAGAGCTACACCTCCGAAAATCAGACTCCGGATAAAAGGAGCTGATGACTCGTAGGCGGCTGGAATCACGAGGATCGCCTCTCGTCTATGAGCACACAGAGACAAATGTCTGGTGCCCCACTTGTGTCAGTACAGCGATGCAGTATGCAAAACAGCGAAATAACACAAGCTTGAATATAATAACATAACCAGCAAATTTGTATGAGATAAGCGAATCACGAAGAAGGCTGAGAATTATCGGCCGAGATCAAGCTTTCTATCGCGATGAGGCGAGAGGCGTACCTATAGACGCGACGACCTGTTGTCTAGTAGCTAATAATCGAATAACATAACCAGCAAACACTCATTGCACATGCTCAATTCAAGAAATATTCAAGATACAATCGGCCAATTACAAGAATTCAAACATTAAGCCTCAATCACACCGAATCGAACTCTATGGACTAGGTATCTCAACATATTTACAAAGTTGCATGCTTTCATACGAATCACTTTTGCATTCTAAATATCATGTACAACACGCAACAAGAATTTCGCACCTTAAAGTAGCGACGTTAAGGATACAAACAAACAAACAAAAATGAACAAAAGAACAAAAACTACTCCTATGAGCTACATTTCCCTTAAGACGGTCGTTATCCATCCATCATAGAGAACGGTCACTATTTATGACTTCGGTTCAATGGGACTATTCTCGGTAAAAGCACCGAAAACAAGCGGCCAGAAACCCAATCATAAAATTAATTTAACGAAAAAAATTTTAAAAATATAAAATCATTTACGATAAGCCAAAAATATTTACCAATATTTACACAGCCAGCTAACAACATTCAACAGCACACAACAACTTCACATTAATTACAATACCAAACATAAACTCAAAATCACAGGGTTACGAATTTTTCCAAGCACAACAACATAAATGAATATCAGCAATAACAAGACAACAACCAACCTAACTACTCCCCACCCCACACTTAAAATCGAACACTGTCCCCAGTGTTCATAAATTCAACGCACAAAAGTGGGTGGTGAAACTCCCGATCAATCAAAGTATTCAACTTCTTTGTCGAAGTGTCCAGTACCGCGTCTCCCATGTCCCCAGATGCTTGATCGTCCTCATCCCGACTCAACGCCAGTCCTCACGACGTGTTTCCTCATCAGTGGGGACGTCGTCATCCACGAGCTCCACACAAGCTGGCCCCACCCGACATAGAGCCTAGCGTTCTCGTGAAGGGGTAGTCTAGAATCAGCACGCCACGGCTCATCCTCTATTGCCGGCCTCTTCTATGCGCCCAAGCTGGAGCATCTGCATCTCGAACATGCGAGCCATGTACTGGTCCATCCCAGGCATGTCGCTCGGCTAGTGTGAACTTGGCCCGTGAGTGGTGTCGGGTGCCTTGGTGCTAGCGACGTCCCGGCCGCCTATCCATCTAGGGATGTAGTCCGGGGCCTCTTCCTCAACAATATCCAGGCTGCAGGAATGTGGTCAACAAGCCACCAAACCCGTACCTGTGCCCTTGATGCAAACGGGCTCTCTTCATAGCCAGATATGATCACCGCCCCAGCATTGATGTTGTAGCCCTTTCATCGGGGCATAGACCAACACACACGATCCGGGTGGCTTATCTGTCCAAGTGCACCCCGGAATTAGGCAGGAACAAACAATTTCAAGCCAAATCCTGGCTTCCCTGTTCATCTGCGAGTAGGGCGGTGTCTGATGGTAGCCCTCTCCTTATGCCTATTCCAATGCGTTGTCGAATGGGCTCACACGGCGTGCGTCACAGTATCCCGCATATGGTGGGTGATGTTCAACTGCCGGAGTACATGGGCGTCTGTGTTCCGCGCGCCCCCAAGATGGCATTAGGTGATGGGGCTCAAATAATTTGCCCCTTTATCTTGGCCGTGTGACTGCGGAGCGTCGGGTTCCAGAGTTGGCATAGAACTCTGATCAATAGATGTGCACTCCTTGGGCTCTTCAAAAATGAAGTTCAGCCCTGCAGTGTCAATCCTGTGGACAATTCTGGGGAATTCCTGTGCCAACGGTTCCCTTGCAATATGCTTCTCGGCCGAAGTATTTGTTCTCCTTATGCTTTTGTACCTTCTTCGCCCGTGAGTCACCCTTCGGGTTCCGTGACGGCGTTGGCGTAGCGGAACCGCTGGGACTGCTATTCCCAGTCTGATTCTTTTCCTCCCAGCGCACGTGTAGATGCCCTTACCTTGTCTTGCATACTTGCCATTGTTCACAATCGAGATCAAGCGGGCGATTGTGTTAGTCAAATCAAATTAGCTCTGACTAAGGTTGGGTTAAGCTACCCATAGTCTTTAGCCACAATCACAACATTACGGCAAGACAATCCTCTTTCCAATTTACATAAATAAAAAAAACAATAAAATACCTCGTGCATTCGGAGAATCGATGGTATAAATTCTATGTACTACTCGGACTTCGTACGGCTAATCACAATATTACCATCGATAACATTTCTTCACATAGCACTTAGCAAAAATTTCTATCAATAAAACCTATGCAATTCACCCATTTCTATGTAATTTCAACAATTTCATTCTCCCGAAAATCCATCGTGTCTTTAGCATATTCACATTAAGCATAACACAATTCACCTCAACCAACATGTACAACCCAACAAAAATTTCACATTTCAACTACATTTAGCTCCTTCGTATTCAAATTCTAACCCTAGCTACAAATTTGCAAAAATTTGATTAAGCATGTATTTATCGGGTTCATACAATTACAAACTATGCACAAACATCAAGTAGCAATAACTTAGCGAATTCAAACTCAGTTTACACTTAGGGCAAGATTTTACTCACCTTACATGCTCAAAATCGAAAAATTGAGGCGTCGAGATGAAGTTAAAGAACATACCTTAAATTCGATGAAATCGATGAAAATTTGAAAGAAAACTCATGCTGGTCCGTGTCACGTTGAGGAAGGGTGATTGTGGGTGTTTTGTCACGGAGGGGAGAAGGAATGGGGAAAAAATGGGGGAAATCGGGGTTAAAGAGTGGGATTTTCGCGCGGGTCACCCGGTGTGACCCGATGCGAAATAGCCCCTCGAAAGCCATCCACGGAGGGTAACGCGGGCACCCCTCCGTGACACGGAAACAATCATGGGTGTTCTGGAATTTTTAAAATTCCAGTACGCCTCAACATGTCAAGGAGGGTAACGCGGAGCATCTCCTCCGTGACACGGAGCCATCGCGTAGGCTCACTGTCCTGCCACTTTTAATTTTTTTATCTTACCTCGATTTTTTCCTTTGCGATGCTTTGCATTTTTTCCCTCCATTCAACCTGAATATCATCTCACTACAAGAAATTGGTTGTTCAAGGGTTTCAACGCACACAATTTTTTCATTATTTATTTATTTATTTATTTATTTATTTATTTTTAATTATTTCTCACAAGCATTACATTCACCAAAAATCGTTAAGCACAAGAATTTTTAAAATTTCCTCAAGCAGCAACTTAACATTTAAGGAGGGTAAGGAATACTCCGGGAGCCTTTAGGCCTAGCTAACAACATACTTTCCTTCAACTTTGCACACAAAGTGGGTGTTTGACCCCACACTTTTTCTTTTCCACGCTTGTTACCTTCCTCCTCCACGGGTACCCAGACTTCCCTCCATCTGTGCTTAACACCACCAAAACAACAAAAGTAAAAATCAATAAAATCAACTCTAATGCAAGAAATTAAAATGGATACCCATGGTACCCTTGGGTTTTCCTCCCAAGCAGCCCTAATTTTACATCGCGGAACGACGTACCAAGTTTCACCTTTTTCCTCCCCCTTGAGGATATGAATCCTCACCCTAATTTTCGCTAATTTCCTCTTATGCTCCAGGGGTGGTGGTGAAAATTGTAAGGACCAAGCAGTAGATGTTGCCTTTTGAACTTATTGGCCCTTAAGTAAGCGAAGTCATTTGTCTCTCGAGTTAGCAAATTTCAAAATATGCAGGCTTGGTCCTCCTCTGACATTTCTCAATAAGCTTGGAAGACTCTATTTCTCAGTTGTCAACCAAACTTAATGTAGAAAAATGCTTTGAGTGTGGTCCAATACACCTCAACTTTGAAAATGCATTGTGCTTGACCTCCTTCTTGTATACACACTTCTCACATCAACATCTGTCTCTCCATTAGTGTGATGGGGTATACTCTGTCTCTTCTTCCGTGCATGAATTTCCATAAGTGTGAGCCCATCACGGGACACTCGAAGTTCAGGTGTTGGAGCGTTATCAGAAATTCACCCTTTCTTCCTCTTGTAGTTCCTCCCAGACATTGCTATAAGCTGTTACACATATATGCATCACAAGTTTCCTTCTGGCAATCATCTCCGTGACTTTAACGCTCATCCCTTTCCAGAGCCTCTGCATTCTCTTCTTGCTGAATTCTCAATACTGTCATCGCCTCCTTCATTGCTTCTAATTGCTCAAGGAGTTGTTTTGACATGTCTTCTATTCGAGCTTGGCGTCCCAAGTCCCTCATTTTCAGCATGCCTATATTAATCAAAAACAACAGAAGAGTCTTAGTGGGGCTCGGGGAGTGCCATTCGGACAACCATTCCAATAACCTTCTTGACCACCACATATGTTGTACGTGTTACAGTGTTTCCACAAGTGGTGTCCTACATAATTCAGGACAAGATTCGGCAAAATATGAGTATCCACCATTTAAACCATTTATGTTCCACGATGTCATGTGAAGGGTATCCGAAAAATATCAAAAAGAATTTAAAACACATATCAAGACCACGTTGTCAAGACTTATATAGAAATTGTACACTAACACTCAAAAACAATTTTACCAAATTGCAGAGTCCGACAACGGCGCCAAAAAAACTTGTTACGCGTTCTTTTAGGTGACTACCAAGTGCACGTGGTGAACAAGTAGTAAAAATGGCTCAGTAAGCCAAGTATCAGATCCCACAGGGACTGGACTAAGGTAACAATCTAATCAAGTGTCAATAAACTTTAACTCTAAAAATGCGGACAACGATTGTACAAAAGATTTTGAGATTTTGTTTCCTAATTTACTCTAATTTAGAGAAACCTAAGATTTTCGTCCTCAACTGCCTGTAACCCACGTTCTTGCTTGCCAAATTCAAGAATAATTAAAAATGAACCTAAGTTTCTATTTATATTGGTGGGAATTTTTCCCGGAATAACAAGCAACGTGTCACGGAGTGCATCGCGAACCTTGCCTCCGTGACACGGCAGCATGAACCCTCCAGCCGGAATACGGCCCTCCAGGTATTTATGCCGTGCAACGATTGTGCAATACCGAGGCTTGGCAACGTTCCACAGTAACGCGCACCTTCCTGGAATTCCATGTTCTGACATTAATTAGGTCCAACATGCCACGAGGCAGCGGACCTTCTCTGGGGTGGCTAACTTTGTCATCTGGGAAGAATGCATCCGCGATGGCAGCGTAACAAGAAACCATCCTTGAGGCCCTTTAATTCCTGCTTTCCCTTGGCCTTTTCCTGCTCGCTTCCGAGTCCATTCCACGACTTCTGCTGTAGCTACCTTCTAGTGTATTTCCTACAAAACAACACTAATCATGTTGGTTAGTATAAATTCTATCATTTACAAATTACATGATAATACACAAATAACGATAGATAAAAAGGACGAAATGAAGCATTTGAGTATCCCTTGGTCATATATATTCTTCCCAAGATCATTACCACTTGCGGACCGGTCTTATATATCTCGAACTGAGCGCCCTTACAAGCGGTGGATTTTGTTGCTGCTCCAGAATTGTCGCGCCTTTACAGCTTCTTCTCAAGAGCTTCCCTTCTTTGGCGATGAAATTGTCTCTACGGCTCTATAAATGAATCCACCAACTCCTTATCTCTTGCCAGCGTTCAAAAAAATTCAATACCTGCAAGAAATAGGCTAAGATGAAGTTGTCAACACTTATATTGAATTTGTAAACTAACATAAGAAAATAAAATTTACCAATTGCCAGTCCCATTTTCAAAACTTGTTGAGCAAACTACAAAAAATTTTGCGTGGTCGTACAAGTAATTAAGTAACTTTATTTCAAGCCAAGTATCGATCCCATAGGGACTGAACTACAGTGGTAATTAACCTAGTTTTAGTGTGAACGATATCTCTATGAATGTAGACAACCAAACAAATAATGTTTTATGATTCAAGATTAATAAGTAATAAGAACCTAGTAAAATTCCATAATTTGAAGTACGAACAATAGCAATGAACAATGAGTTAAGGAAAGCATGTAGGGATGTAATTTCTTAATTCAATTCAGCTAATCTTCTCTTCAGTTGCTAGTCGAAATTTATCGCCTATAGTTGGATCTTTGACTCCATCCATTAAATCATGGACATAAACTACATTTTTGTGATATAAGAACCTCATGCTCTAGCCATACATAACATTCACAAATGACTAATACGACTTTCAGATATATTTCTATTCTGAACATAATCTTTTCTCAATTTTCTCAGCTAAGAAAAGATCATATCCTACCAATTCACAAGTTTCCAATTACCTTTTTCTGAATCAAAATTGGATTTCTAAGATACTCACATTAACATTGGCCAAACATTAATGGCATTAAGAACAAGAATTGATAGAACAACCATTAAGAAAAGATGAAAACTGAAATGATTAATAATTACATTCCTATACAATTATCCTTAACCTCAGCAAGAAAGTTAATTAGCCACTCATTTGTGGATGAAACATCTTCAAATAAGTAGAATTCATACAAGCAATTGAAATTTAAGAGAATTAACCCTAGAATTTTGTTCTCTCGGCTACGCTAACCGTTCTTGCTCAAAAAGTCAGAATGTTTAAAATAAAAACCAAGTGTGTTATTTATACTGTGAGAATTTTTTCCTGGAATAACAAGCAACGTGACGCCGGGTGTCGCAGAGCCACTGCCTCCGTGCCACGGGGCTATCGCGAACCCCCATAGACTTCGGCTCCAGTGCTGCACCTCAGCATGGCACGGCATGGCATCGCGGGCCTTGCCTCCGTGCCACGGTGCTGTGCACACCTTCACTGGAACTTGAGGTTCAAGGTAGCTAACACTCAGCGTGACATGGAGTGCATCGCGGAGCACTGCCTCCATGCCGCAGGAGTGCGAACCTCCTTTGGAATTTGACACAGAAAATTACCCCATTTCTCCCAGGCAAGAGTGCCTCCGATGAGTAAACGTGACACTACGCCATCGTGGAGCCCTATTTTTGTAACTTCATGTCCAACCTCCATCTGCTTCAGTCCATTTCCACACTTCACCAACTTGTAGATTAGCTTCCAAAAATTCCTTCTACACCATAAACAACACTAATCATGTTGGTTAGTATAAATTCACATTTACCTAAGAATCACATGAGAATGTGCACATAACAATAGATAAACAGTCGAAATGACGTATTTGGCAGAGTATCACTTGGGCATAAAATTCTGCCCAAGATCAGATGCTGTAAACCTACTCTCAAATTCTTATTTTGTTTTATGTTTTACATTATGCATGTTTTAAATGATTTCCTTTATTAACTGATTTTACTTGCACTTATATAAGTCTTCACGTATTGATAGGATAGTCTATATTGTATCATTTCATCATACGGAGGCCCAGCGCCAGACTCCAGCCATCCAGTGCTTGATGCAGTTAGCACCCGGCTTAGTGGTGGCGGTTGCTCATCTCCCGAGGACCATTTAGCTCAGATATTTGTCTTGCTTTTAGTTTTAGTATTAGAAAGCTAAGTTGGTTTCTTATCCCATCAACTCATCAAACTTAGAGGCTTTTCAAGGGCATGAATGTATTCATCTCTAAATCCATGTATTTCTGATGTTATTCTTATTTGGACTTCGCTAGTTATCATTTCAATCCTTTATAATGATTGAGTTAGATGTATGTTCATTCAATTGGTTGACTTGGGGTCTCTCGGGGCTCCTTGTCCCGTGTCTCTATCTAAGCCTGCGTTTTGGAGTTTGTGATAAACTTGGTATCAAAGCAAACAGGTTTGAGAAGTGTCCTAGGAGTGTGAAATCGCGTTAAGTAAGAGTCTTTTTCATGGGTTTGAAGCGCGCCACACTTATGTGAAGAGGCTACAAGCATTTAGGAAATGTTCCCTTCTTTCATGATCTATGTCATGCGATGAAATGTCTCCCCATCCTTCGAACTCGTGCTATTTCACGGTGGGAAATCATGGCTCCCACATGGTAAATGGTAGGAGGAATGGGAATGGAAAGCGGCCATGAGGATGGCGATGAGAACCGGGCACTAACAAGCCCCGCCAAACTAGGAGCACCATGCACGGAGCTGGTTTCCGATGCTGGTTTAGGAGTACGCTATTCAGATGCTAGTGGAGGCCTTGACCGCCGGTCAATCAGCGACGATGGAGACATATCCCTCAAACATAAATCGATGACAGCTTAGGTAGGATTTCTTGTGAATGAACCCGCTAGAGTTCTTGTAGGCAGCAAAGTAGATGAGGACCATGAGTTCATTGATGAGTTTGTGAAGATGCCCAGGTCATGGGGGTGGTGGAGTTGAGTATGCTAAGTTGTCTCATATTAGCGGAAAGGGGTTTGCACATATGGTTTTGACAATGAGAATAGTAGGGCCCATGGAGCAGGCCTAGTCACTTGGGAGGAGTTTCATGTTGTGTTCCTAGATCGGTTATTCCTTCATGAGATGAGGGAGTTGAAGGCATCAATTTTGTGAATCTTAAGCAAGGGAAAATGACTGTGGGAAGTATACCCTTGAGTTCACTCATTTATCAAAGTACGCCCCAGAGTTTGTGTCACGCCCCGAGCCTACTGATCTTGGGCACAATTGCGTGCCCAAGTGCTATTTTATAACTTAGTTTAGTCAGTATCATCTCTTCCTGCGTTCATTTCTCATGTGATTTTATCTGCCGGTTTGGATATACTAACCCAACATGATTAGTCACTTGTTTTTGTAGGTTAGAAATTTATTTGAGGGGCTAAATAATGATGGGTGAAGTGGAGGAATGGGCCAGAAAATTGCAAAAGTCGGCAAAGAACCATGCCTTGGCAAGGCTGGCGTGCCAGGTAGCATGCCACGCTTTGCGTGTGCCGCGCCAGTGCCGTGCCACTCCAATGCCATGCGAGAAGGCGACAGCAGGCCACCTGTGCGCCAGCAGTGCCGCCAGGCACATCTGCACGACAGTGAGCGTGTCACGTCGGCCATCACTGCACAAGCAGCATGCCACGCTGCCATCGCGGCAAGCCTCGGCCAGAATGATTTTTGTGCAATTTCCATCGTGGCCCGCGATACCTCCGTGTCATGAGTAAATTGGCGCGACCACCTCCGTGCCAAAAAGACCATTCAACGCGGGGGAAAAATTTGTACATTCCTATTTGCTATAAATAGGACCCTTAGCTTTAAAATAAAGTTGTCTGAAATATTTTAAAACCGTAAGAGGCCGAAGGAAGTAAAACTCTACCTAGGGTTAACCAATTTTACATTCTCTTTTATCCATTCTTAAATGCATTACCTTAACGATGTTTTGAGTATTTGTACAAGTGTAATTATTTAAAACCTTCCTCCCTGAACATTGATATGATTGTAATTGTAGATGTTTAGTTAGTTCTTGTTGTTGGCTTTTTGTCTGTGTTCTACATTATGGTTGTTGTATCTGCTTGATCATGAAAATAAATGTGTTAAGCTTGGGTAAAAACTTGAAGGTAACCCTAGGCAAGAACAAGAGGGAATGTAGGGAGCAAGTTTCTTGTCACTTTCGATATGATTCGCGATTAGGATAGAAATTATACCTAATTACCTTTCTTGGTTGATAAATCAAGGATGATAGCAACACCGGCTTAGAATTTTCACTCCACCACTCATAAAGTAGTTGTGAAGCTAAGTTGAGTTAAATGATTATAGGTACGAAAGTCCATAATCAAGAGCATAAGCCCGTAAACCACATCCATGTAGTTGAAGTGCCCACAGAGGCAGGATGTCAAATCCCCGCTCCGAGTAGTTGTGAGGCAAGTTTGTCGTGTGTTTAGAAGCTCGAGAGACCATAGACATCGCATTTCCAACTATGTGAGACAACAATTATTGTTTCCATACTTGAACCATTACAAGTATAACGTGCATGATTATCCAGCCTTAGCTCTGATTGCTTCTTATATTGTTTGAGATTATTTATTTGTGACCACCTAGATTTAATAATAGTTAGCAGCTTCTATAATCAACACTTTTGAGGGGTTATCTTACATGAACGTGATAAGTTGCTGAATTAGTCAGTACCTGTGGGACCGACATCGCTCTTAAAGGGGCCACTACATGTACTTGTACGATCGCATACGCTTGCGTGTGCATTTAGATCTTGAGAACACCTACACCCTAAGGCATAACACGGTACTTGAAGCCAGTGACCCCAAGTCAACCCCTCGTCTATATACTAACATTTTGAGTAAGCAGGCACAGCAGAACTTATAGTAGCAACTTCAACAGTTTGGGAAAACGTAAAGACTGAAAGTAATATATGAAATGCAATTCTAAAAGACAATTCTGGTCGGCCAACTACTAAGGGATTCTTTGGACAGACCCCGACTAACTCTAAGTCTATAAAAACCATAACAAATGAAATAAATAAACAGTCCCTCAGATGATGAGGACTCACTCTGATCTGTTGAAGTGGAATGCTCTGAAACTTAAGTAACTATTTGTGTTGAACTTTGAGAACGCAGCTGTATCATGAAACGATACAACATAAAAATCATGCATCGGTACTTGAATGTAATGAGTAAGTGGGAGACATATGAATATAAAGTCTGAACTGAAATGACACGCCATGACCAACAAGTAAACTGAACTGAACTACTGATATAATCTGAAATGGTCAACACATTTCTGTCTGATGGTCATGGACATGCCCTAAGTAAAACTACATTGAATGAGATACTATGGCCCGAGCGCAATCGATACGGACTGGACTGACTAGTGGGAAGTCTGTAGCATTTAACCATTGAGCTAGACGTGAGTTCCCGAATGTGTACCACCCACCGGTAGGACCCAGCCATCTTGCCAGGGTATAAAGGCATGAACTGGGTGATCACGAAAGTTTGGGGCCAATTAGGCAAAGTAATACTGTAACCTAGGCTGGCAATGTAGTTTTGGGAATTTGGGTAGCTGGAACCCCGGCCTCGGTGCTAAGTTCTACTCCCATTGGAGAACCTAAACTAAACTACTAAGCTGATATCTCGAAACTGGGGCCCAGGACTAGTCGAGGGGACGAATAGCGCATGTACCTAGTCTTATCGGGGACTGATTACGAAACTAGGTTCTAAGACCGGTTAGAGCTGCTTATCTAGAAGCGTTGTAACCGTCTACAAAACAACTAATAACTGAACTGGGATCTTGGGGATGGTCAGAGCTATAGCCGATGTCATGATTGCCTAATACCAAACTAACTGTAATTTGAATGTCTGGTCTAAAAATCTGGGAGGCACCTTTGACACCTCGATAATAAACTAGAGTCAAACTGATCAGTTGACATTTTCTGGACAACACTGAGGTTGCTAAAATATGACTGAAGCTAGACACAGTGATTCTAACTGAGGCTAGACTGATAGAGTTCTGTGTTCTAACTGACTAAATTACTAAGTAGCTAATAGAGAGCTCATTTATATGGAGTAACACGGACAAGTTCATAATATCCTTATAATTAAAATTTTGGGAATCCCATTCCAACGAGCAAAAGTAATTCTCATTCATGGGGGTATTTACCCAACACATACGATTAGTAAGAAAATTCTAGGAAATCAACCCAATGCATTCTTCATTACTAAGAGATTTTAACAAGCAAAAACCATTACTTAAAAATTAGGGCTCAACTTTACCTTTTACAATAATACTGACAATTTGATAAGGAACTAATGAAGATTATATTAACAATAAGTATAAACATCATTCTAAGGGAAATCAACAAAAATAAACATGAAATACTTCTTTTACTCGAAAGCTCAGGGCTTAAAATTGATAGAAGAAATTGAGGAGGGCTTTGGGGACACAAGGAAGGACAATCCCTTGCTAAAACCCCACATACCTGGCGAATAAACTGGAGAATCTTCTGAAAATCGAAGAGGAAAGTTAAGCCTAGACTTTCTTTGAATCTGCAGAGAGAATTCTACGTGTTCTTCGAGTTAGCATGAGGAGGCCAGGGAAACTTCGCTTTTCCCACTAAAACATCTGAAATTTGTTCTTAAACGACAGTGGTTTAACTCTTGGGGAGAATAGAAAAGGGTACTAAGCCCTTAGAAATTCGGAAAAGCGTCCGAGTGCTCTTGACGGGTGACTTAGCGACTCGTTACCTAGTCCAACAAGTCATTGGGTTCTCCCGTCAAGCTCACTGGAAAAATTCCACCGACTCACATTGGGCACATGACGAGTCGTCATTGCGAATGACTCAGCCATTATGCGTCAAATCCAGATCTGCTAACAAGTGCTAGAAGGAAACAAAGGACCTAATTAGTAATTCTTTCTTGATGACGAATCGTGGTGACCTCCCATCAAGTACCTTTTGTAATTTCCTTAATTTCTAAACTTCTACTTGGAATTAACGAGTCGTTGGGCGATAGCGACTCGTGGGTGGTCGTTAGGGACCTTTGAAACATATTCTTGGTATTCTTCTCACGGTTAATTCTTGAGTCATTGGATTCCCTTAACGACTCGTCGGGTTGGTCATTCTGCAACTTTTCTGCAGTTTTCCAAATTTTCTGAATTATGTCACGGATGTGTTTTAAGCCGGGGGCATTACGGTTAGTGGTTGATTAGAGGACGCGGGTGAGCGGTTCCGTCCATGGCATGGTGGGCTATTTGGACAAGTTGAAGGTTACTATATATCAGGATATGGATTTCCCTCAGATAATCTTGTGCATCTAGAAGATTGAGGCGGTGAGAGAGGCCAAGAGGGCCGGATGCAAATCTTCTAAAATTCTCTCAATCGAGATCGGGTGGTGGGCACTGTGCTTCAGACCTACCGAGATCTTCAGCCCCAGCGTCTTTAGTGTTGGTATTGCCATCCCGACCTAGGCACGACCATAGGGGTGAGCACATCCGGGCTCTAAGGGTCAACGAGCGGGACTACGGATTCTAGCATCCCGTTTGTGGCAGGTATGGTTGGGGTACATGAGCCAGTTCTTGGTAGGTACAGGTGCATAATTCGAGTGTGGGAAGCCCGAAAAAATGCTCAGGGATTGCTTGCAGTGATACAGGGCCATGATGGGGGTCCCGAGGCCCAACTTCTAGTTCCGTGGCTCATGGCATGTCCCTCTGTGGGGGTGCTTTGACTGGTTCAGGTGCGCGATCGGTGCGAGCAGTTTTATGCCCTCGCGTCCCGTCGGGAGAGTAGGAGACTTCCACCGATGTGGTTACTGGTATGCTATGAGTTTTCATCTTGATATTTAATCTTTATTAGATTCTAGAGGATACCTTGTCTTTTGTGACACCTTACGTGGCTAGTAATTTTGAAGTCGAGACCAGAAGTCTTGTGAACTCACTTCTCAATATATACTCTAATGGGTAATTCAGTCATAGCTAGATAGGTGCATAGAGGTCTCCCGGTCGCAGACCTTCATAAAGTCACCTCCATAGATCTAGTATAGTTAGCCATGATCGATTTTAATGTTATCCTCGGCATAGATTGGCTATTTGCATATTATGCCTCGGTTAATTATAGAACTCGAGCAGTAGAGTTCAGATTTCCGGGTGAGCCATTCTTAGAGAGGAAGGGTAGTTCAGCTCTTCCTATAGGGTATTTCATTTCCTACCTTAAGGACAGAAAGATGATTTCTAAGGGTTATGTGTACCATCTAGTTAGGGTTAAGGATACGGCGATAGGAGACCCCAACTATCGATCTGATCCTATTAGTATGTGAGTATCCAGAAGTATTCCTAGATAGTCTACCAGGAATCCCTGGGGAGATTGATTTTGGTATTGACCTTCATCCCGATAAGCAGCCTATATCTATTCCCTCCTACATAATGGCTCCGGTCAGGCTAAAAAGAATGAAGGAGCAGTTGAAGGGCCTATTAGATAAGGGTTTCATTCGACCGAGTAAGTCCCATAGGGTGCACCAGTCCTCTTTGTACGAATGAAAGATGGTTCTCTTCCGATGTGTATTGATTACCGGCAATTTGAACAAGGTCACCATCAAATGGGTATTACTCTACCCAAGATTGATGATTTGTTTATTCCATCTTCGAGGGGGCCAGAAGTTCTTTTTGAAGATAGATCTCAGATCAGGTACCATCAGCTTAGAGTTTGGGAAGACATCCCGAAGACAGCCTTCGGGACACGGTATGGTCATTAAGTTGTAGTTTTGCCTTTTAGACTAACAAATGCTCACTTGCAACTTTCATGGACTTGATGAGCAGGAGGCTAGTCATACCTAGATATGTTCGTGATTGGTTTATTGATGACATCTGATATACTCTCGGAGCGAGGAGGAGTATGCCGCTCATTTGAATGGTACTACGAGACCTCAAGGGTCACCATATGCCAAATTCGGCAAGTGTGAGTTTTGGTTGAACTATGTGTGGCATTTTTGGCCATGTGGTATCAAGTGAGGGCATAAAGTTGGACTCTCATAAAACAAAAGCGGTGAAGAATTGGCCAAGACGGGTGAATCCTTGATTTATCCCGAGCTTTGAGTTTATCCGGCTACTATTAGAGATTTGTAGAAAGGTTTCTCATCTATTGCAGCACCCTTGACAAACTGACCCAAAAAGAGGTGAAATTCCAATGATCAGGCTTGTGATAACAGCTTTCAAGTTAAAGACTCGACTCATCTCAGCACCAGTGTTAAACCTACCCGAGGGTACCGATGGGTTCATGGTGTATTATGATTCTTCAAGGATCGGACTTGGGTGTGGGTGATACAGTATGGGAAGGTTATAGCATATGCCTCCAAACAGCTAAGTCCATAAGAAGAATTACCGACCCATGATCTTGGAGTAGCTGAGGTGGTATTCTCCTTGAAGATATGGAGACACTATTGTAGGGTCACATAGATGTGTTTACGAGATCATAAGAGTCTACAATATGTTTTTACCCGAAGGATCTCAATCTTCTGCAAAGGAGATAGTTGGAGCTACTTAAGAGTTATGGAAATGAGTGTTCTTCTTTATCATTCAGGAAGGCTAATGTGGTAGCAAATGCATAGTAGGATCTTGATGGAGACTGTGTCCCATAGCAAAGGAGAAGAATTTGGTGATGAACGTGCATCGACTTGCAGTTGGGAGGTTGTTTGTTGACTCGACCAACGGAGGTGTTGAGAACAGATCGAATGCCCTTGGAAACTGATGTAAAATATAGACAATACAAGTACCTGATTGTGGTAAATATAAAGGAATCCATTCAAAATCAGAAGGTATGGGTCTTATAAGAAGGGGAGATGGTGTGCTTACGATACGGAATTTGTATGTGTTTGGGATTATTTGGTGATTTGAAGATGGATGTTGCACGATCCTTATAGATCAGATATTCTATCATCTAAGAATTGCCACCAAGATGTATCTTGACTTACGGGAAGTCTATTGGTGTAATGGCATGAAGAAGGACATCGCAGAAGTTGTGGCTAAGTGCCCAAGCACCGGCAAGTGAAGGTCTAGCATTAGAGACCGGAGGTGCACTTTAGGATATCAATATTCCTACTTGGAAATTAGGAAAAGAAATCAATATGTATTTCATCACAGGGTTGCCTCGCACTCATCGACAATATGACTAATTTGGGTTGTTAGTAGGTTGACCTAAGTAAAACTCATTTTTTACCGGTCAAAACTGCATTATATTTGGCCCTTCTTGGGTTGCCAAACGGGTTGGCAAGGTATATTAATTGGGTTACCCTCAAAATTGAGCTTACGGCCATCCTATATTCCATGTATCGCTCTTAAAGTGTTTAGGGTGATCCGGCTCTGGTATTAGGTGGACAGTGTCGATGTGAAGGACAAGCCTTAGTTATAGAAGGAGATTCAGGTTGGAAGGATAAGAAATAGGAAGTAACTTCGGTGAAAGTTTTATATAGGAATAAGCATTTCAAGGGAGATACTTGGGAAGTCAAGGCATACATGATGGCTAGATACCCACATTTATTCTCTACGGTTCAATTCCAGCTTGAGGTATCAGTTTTGCCTAAAATTCTATTTAGTTTTCATGTTAGTTCACTGTCCAAGTTTCCTTTATGTATATGGATGTATGTATGATTATTGAATTCAGTTCAGCTATGTAGTTTTGAATCGAGATTAGTCATTGCAGCCGAGTTTCAGCTTAAATGGTCATTGCAGCGAATATGATGATTGTATTTCTCTTCTTTTCTATATGATTTTCAACATTCGAGGACGAATGTACCCAAGGGGAGATATTGTTATACCACGGAATCCCAAAGATGAGACTTGGGAGTGAAATAGAAGAAAAAGCTGGAAATCTGGCATCAAGTGCAAGAAAAGAATTATTCTACTGTTGATGGGTAGACTACAGTTGTGAGGTGGCTGTGGTGGAGAACTAGGGTGTGAGGTTGGAACTTTGGTATTTAAGGTCCCCACAGTCGTGGTTAGACCCCAGACTTCGTTGAGTCGATCGTGGGAAATGTTTTGAGAAGGTTCGGAAAAGTAGTTAATTATTGCCCTATAGGAGGGTACCACGGAAATTAAATGATCTGCAGTCACTAGGATTCGTGGGAGGGATTCGTAGGTTGCATGATGGAACCATTTGAAATCTCGGGTAGTGCATGTGACGGGCGGCCACAGCGCCCAGTGCGGCGGTAACAAATCGTGAGGTCCCCGTGATGAGCCCCGAAGAACACCGGGCAATGTGCTTGATGAGTGATGCCACGAGTCATGGCCTTGAGTGACAGGTCATCAGTCCTTCAGCAGAGGATTGGCAGTTAGGTGTTTCCTGCCAATTTATAAGGGCTTTTACGCTTGGTTCTTGTGATCATAAGGCCTAAACAACGTCATTTTGGAATTAGAAATGGTTTGAGAGGGGGTAAGTTTATTTAGGCCATTCTTGCTCATGCATGCAAAGTTAGAGAGTTAGAGAGGTGATCAAACTTAATTCTCCTTCTAGTTACCAATTTTCCTTAGGCAATCAGAAGGTAAGAATCAACTATAATCGGGTGTGTAGGGCTATGGTGGGTGAATCCGTTTCACACTCACGCGCAATCTCTCTCTAAATTATGGAAATTCCTATGTTGATTCCTGGGTTTTGGCAATGCGCAAGAAATTCTAATTCTCTGTATGGATATAGTTTAAATATGTTTCTACTATTGAATTATGATTTATGGGCAAGTTTTCAATGTTTTCAATGAAAATTTGTGTTTGAGCTTTATAAATTAAAATGCCCAATATGAAAGTTCATGAAAGTTGAGATTCATGATGAATGTTCTAGCATGATGTGAATTATGATTTATGGGCAAGTTTTACAATGTTTTCAATGAAAATCATGTTTCGAGCTTTATAAATTAAAATGCCCAATTATGAGAAGTTCATGAAAGTTGAGATTCATGATGAATGTTCTAGCATGATGAGATATTTATGATGAAAAGCATGTTTTCAGGTTACCCATGTTTATGATCATGTTTTCAAGTGAATTGTGTATTTTTCAAGCATGATAAAGTATTGGGCAATGCCATATGTCCAAGTATGATTATGATTTTACGAATTTAGCTTACCATATGGTTTTGGAGCGAATACTCCCATTTATGTTTAGCTTGTGGTATGGTTTCAGCCAAGGCTCCTCGTGTATGATTCAGATTTACGTATTAAGACTTAGAGGCTTTTCAGACTTCAGAATGTATTCAGCTCCAGATCCATGTAGTTTTGATGTTATGCTTATTTCAGACTTCTTCTAAGATTATCATGTCAATCCTTTCATATATTGATTGTGTTAGATGTATGTTCATGTCATGGGTCGACTTAGGGTCTCTCGGGGCTTCTTTTCCCGTGTCTCAATCTGGGCCTGCATTCGGGTCGTGAAAAACTTGGTTCCAGGACCCCACGACTCAACCAATGAGTCGTCAGAAATAATGACCCGTTGTGTGAGTCGTTGGGTGAGACCCCAGAAATCTATTCCAATGACGACGAGTGAAAACAACGACTCAATGTATTCCACAACGAGTTGTGGTCACCACCCATCGTGTCAAGTTTGAGGTTTTTAGGAATTCTTCTGTTGAACATAACGAATAGACACAATGACCCGTTGGGTCCACCAATGAGTCATTGTGTCATCCGTCGTCAGCCCCTCCGGGTTTCCTCTTGCAGTGGCCACAGGAGGCAATGACCCGTTGGTTCATCTAATGAGTCATGGTGA
The DNA here is from genome assembly GCA_018107945.1 of Datura stramonium. NCBI lineage: Eukaryota > Viridiplantae > Streptophyta > Magnoliopsida > Solanales > Solanaceae > Datura > Datura stramonium. Next base: position 19,386 of record JACEIK010011216.1, read on the forward strand.
CCCCCGTTGCCAGATTCAGTGTTTTCTAGTCTCGGGCAGTGGGACTAATGAGAGGTCCCAACGAGTTTTGGTCACGACCAATGACTCGTTCAGTGACCCATTGGGACTCTGTCAGTCAAATTTCAGATTTAATTTCTAGGGTTATTTTTGTAATTTTCTACCTATTTAGTCCCTAAACTACGTCATTTAAGTGTAAATTAAGAGGATTTAGAGGGATCAAATGGTTCTTATCCCTCATTCCCCACTCATACCTTCATAAAGCAATCGTAAAATTCTCTCAGGAGCTCTCAGTTTCCTTAGATTCTCAAGGGATTTCTTTAGATTTACTTATCAGGTATGTGGGAATTCAACAAGGGAATAGCTCTTCCCTTCTGTCCCTAAAACCCTTGTCTAATTTCTTCTCTATTAGTTATAGCCCTATAGTTGCGAAATGTGAAAAGTTTTCAAACAGTTTTCTTTGTGGATTCAAAGGGAATATTTCTCATGATTTTAGATTTTGTATTTATACCCGATTTCTAGAAATTCTGAAAGATTGTAGCTAGTAGTATAATTCATCCCTAGTCACAGCTTAGTAGAATTTAGAAACTTGTGGGTTGAACTAGTTTTCCCTGTAGCGTGGTTCTATCAGTTTTGGGATGCACATGTATTTAATTTATGTTTAAAATCTCAATCATAATCATGTCAGTCTAGCCTTAGCAAGATTTTTAGCAACCTCAGTGTTGTCCAGAAAAATGTCAGCTGATCAATTTGACTAAAGTAAATCCTTGAGGTGTCTATGATACCTCCCAGTTATCAGTATTAGACTCAATATCATATTTTAGTGGATTGTTATTCTCTTTATTTAACTAAGTTTTAGAGGTTGCAAACGTTGAAACAAGCCTGTATCTTCAATTTTCCTAACCAAGGAGGTTGAAGTTAGGAAAAGAGAGTAACAATGGCAATTTGAGATTAATAATTCTCATCTAATTAACTTGAACTCTAACTAAGGATAGTTAAAGTTGAGACTTATTGCATAGCTAGAATATACACACTTTTGAGATGGAGAGAAGATGGGTGGAAAGCATCTATTGTCGATTGGCACACTTAACACATGCACTTTTAGACAAAGAGGAGATATGTGTAGTGTTTAAGTCGAGAAACCTTAGATGTACTAAACATAACTCTTAAACAAAATTCACCAGGATAGATCACTAGTAAAAGCCTACTAAGTTATGAAATCATGGGGAATACAATCCTAGTTTAGTCTTAGTAGTTTGATAACCAACCCAACAATTCTTAGCATTAGTTTCATTTTATTTGCAAACTCCCCTTCCGAAATATTGATTACAAGTTAGTTTATTTGTCGTTAACATATTATTTTTGCCTATTCCCTGTTGGATCAACCTCAACTTTTTTGAATTACTATATTTGACAACAACCGCTTTATACTTAAATTGCGAGGTGTAATTTGGGCGTGATCAAATTTTGGCACCATTACCGAGGAATACAATTCTGAAATAGTTAATTGGTATTTGATCTTTACTTGTAATATTATTTTTCATTTACGTTTTGTTTTGTATTGTGTTTGACTAGCCACAGGTTTTCATGGAGAACCCTAGGGAGCAACTCAACCTCCCACCGGAGGAAGAGTTGGATAAGACACAACAAGTTGAAGTAGCACGAAGGGCGAAAGAGGCTCGACTAGATGACATAGATTGAAGAGCCAAAGCCAACCAGCTTGTTGCCTCTTTAGCAAATAGGAACCGACAGAACCCCCCTCTTCATCAAGTATGAAACTCCATAAGGAATGTGCCCTTCAAGGGGGAGTATGAGCAAGAGGAGGTCAGCTACACTGGGGCCATTGTCCCACCCCCACTTCCAGCAATTGCTAAATTTCATATGATAAGTACTATGATGCATGCTGGGCATGAAGGGGTTGTTTAATGGTTTGTCCAACGAAGATCTAAACCAACATCTGATAAATTTAACAGGTATCTGCAATGCATACAGACATCCCGAAGTGTCTCAACAGATGATTAGACTCTTCTTATTTCCATTCTCATTAGCTAGAGAAGCTACTGTATGGCTGAATGAGCTCCCAGATGAGTCTGTTACCACTTGGATAGAGCTAACTGCTGCTTTCTCAGAGAGATTCTTCCCACCCTCAAGATGATTCAATTAAGGGATCAGATTAACAATATTGGACAATTGGTTGGGAAATCTCTACAAGAAGCATGGCTAAGGTTTAATAAAAAGTTGAAGCAGTGTCCTAATCATAAGCTTATTGAGGAGGTCCTTTTGGAAGTATTTTATAGGTCACTCAGTGCAGCAAACAAAGCCGTAGCAGACGGGATTGCTGAAGTGTCCATGATGACCTACACCTTTTCAGAAGACAGTGAGATATAGGATAAGATGACCTAGACAAACAGGGCATGGCACATAAGAAAATCTGAAGTCGCTGCTATGAGCCACTCAAGAGGAATGACAGTAGAGCAGCGAAAGAAGTAAAAGGAATGGGACCAATACATGGCCTACCTTAAGACCCAACTCGAATTGATCACCAAGCACCTTACTAAATTGAATACTCAAAAGGTGAACATGGTGAATGCGCAAGAAAGAGGACCCTGGTATGACAATCATTACCCTGAGACTGAGGAAGAAGCAAATATTGTAAACAATCAAGGGGATTTATGGGCTAAAACGCAAGTGTCTAACCAAGACTCTTGGTGTCAAGGCCAAGGAAATCAAGGTCAGAAATATTAGGGAACGATGGCTATGAACAAACTGGGAAAAGGGATCAGGGGCAATGGAGGAATCGAGAAGCCCCGCAAAATGTAGAGGTGGAGCATATGTGCCTCCACAAGCTAGGGGACCTGCCATGAACAACTCTGGAACATCAAGGATGAAAGATATGATGAGTCGCATGATGAAGAAGGTGGACTCCACAAAATTGGGAGTTAAAGAGATGGTAGGGGAACTCTCAAGCTTGAGTCAATTGGTTGAATCACATTCGACCTCTATCAAACAATTGAAGCAGCAGGTGGGGCAAATCTTAGCTTCATTTAATTAAAGGAAAAAGGGCACTTTGCCTAGTGATACCGTTCCAAACCCTCGAAATGAGGGTAACTGCATATGACCATGAGCCCATTAGGTATCTTGATGACGTATGAGTAATTGAGATACCTACATCGTGTTGTGATACTAAATAAGGCACAACTTGGGAGGAAACCCAAGGCAATTTTTAGTTAATGAGTTTATTCAAGTGTGCAGGGGATAAGTCATAATCCGGGAAAAAAAGGAGTTTTGAGAATGAAATATGAAAACGGGGTGCAAAAGGAAAAAATCAGTTAAGTTGTGGCGCACAGGCCAAGCAGCACAAGGCCTAGCGCGACGCGTAGGCATGGCACAACACAGAAGGTAAAAGGTGCATCCAGCGCCACGACGCACAGAGAAAATGGTGCAGTGACTGCCGCGCAGCGGCAGTTGTGGTCCCAGGAAAAACTTTTAAGGGCTAAAACGTAAAATCCAGCCCATGGGAGTGTTTTAATACATCCAAAACCTAAGCTTTTCAGCCATTCTTCCAAGAGGCGCACCGCACACCCCTATTTTCTCAAGAAAACTCTCCAAAAACTTCATATTTTCTCAAAATCCTTCCAAACTTTTCACCAAAATCACTAAAGAAAATATTTTTCTTGTGAAATCTTCACAAATGGAACCAAAATCATGTAAGGGGAAAGGAGTGGCTTCTTCAATCCATGGTTCAAAGAGGTCAAAAAGAGCTAGTGAGGAGGAGCATGATGATGTGAGTAATCCACAACAACCATTGAGGCATTATGGGCTCCGTTAGGGAACAGAGCAAGAAGGTAATAAATGGTTTAAAGAACATAAAGAATCAAAATACTCACACGACATTCTTATTGATAGAAAAAGTTTGGCATATGTATTTTCTCACATGGTAGATAGATTACACACTCCTGGTCTTTATTTTGTATTTAATGCTTTGGGTGATTGTAATTTAAATATGGTGATGGAATTTCTCGCTAATTGAGAAACAAAAGAGAGATCAAACCAAGTCAAAGTTAGAGGGAAAATTATCAATTTTTCACCCATTATTTTGAACAAACTACTTGGTACACCAAATGTTGACCCACAACCTCTAGTGAATATTGTAAAGAAACCCCCTTATTGAGACATTAGACATACTCTTTATGATCCTAATTTAGTTGCAAGATGGACCCACCACCAATAATATGGATACCATGTATCATTCCATATGCTCACTTGAGTTGAGAGGCACGTGTTTGGTTCAAAATTGTTTGTGCTTGTTTTCTGCCTAGGAAACATGTGACTCATGTTACTAGGAAAAGAGTTTGTCTTGTCTATGCATTAATGACTGGGATGCCAGTGAATGTTGGGGTGATCATTAAGAATGTGTTGAGGAGAGAGAGGGTGAAAAAGGCTAAATCTTTAGGGGTCTTTTGACCCGATTTCTGCGTGAACATTAGATTAAGGAGGAAGAGGCGGATTATAGAACCATATATGACCCAAGGGGAATTGATGTGACCATAACTAAAGAGCCTGAGGGTATATATGGTCCAGTCCTTTTTGTCAATGAGCGCAATGCGCGAATTGATAACATGTTGAGTCACTTGTATGGCATCCAAATGCTATAGCTGAGAATGAATGGAGTGACCAGGAGAAGCTGCAGCAGCTCAACTTGGATTATCCTCTGAGCGAGTACTTGATAACCCTTTGCAAAGTTGGGCCTGGATTTGAGGAGCCCCTTAATAATGATGTGGCCACAGAGGATGAGATGGCGAGATTAGACTATGACATAGAGTCTAGTGATGCTGAGGAGGAGGATTCTAAGATGGGGGAAGCTGCTCTTGCCCCCACTGACAACGAGGACTAGAGACCGAAGGAGTTATTCTTTCACTCTTTTACTTTATGCTTTATCATTTTAGCACTGGGGACAATGCTACCGATTAAGTGTGGAGTGGGAGAAGCAAACTTCACTACCATGCATGCTTTAATTGCTAAATCTATACATGGTAGGCCTAGTTTTTTTTGTGATCATGACTTATCTTGCATACTTGGATTCTTTGTAGTAGTTTTTTCTAGTTTTATGTTGTTTTGGGTTTCATTAATTTTTGTTTTTTGTGATTTTCTAGTGGATAGTCCCTTAGAACCGACTAGAGAGTCTAGATTTTTAATTTATTTTTAGTCATAGAGTCATGACTTTTCCTGATGATGGATGGATGACGACCATCTGAAGGGAAAATCAGTCATTAGGAGCAATAACTTGAGACCATATGAATGCTAGGTGTTTCACTTAGGTATCATTGAGACTTTATAATATTTACTAAAAATTTATGAAAAAAGGTAGAAATATTTAGTCTTTTGGAACTTGACTCTTGTACTTGAATAAGTTGGCTTAATTATGTTATGCATGCAATATGGATATATATGTGTTTATATAATCTTGATTGTTATTGTTAAACCATTGGTGCCATTGTATGAGTGAGGTATTTTTGATATACCCCATGTTTGCAAATTGATGTCTAGAACTTGCCCACTGTGTGTGCAAAATAAAATGAGAATGATGAATCGACGAAGTGATATAGGCGTTTATTTGATAGCCTATTTGTATCCTAATTTTTACCTACCTTGAATGTAATTATCCTAGTTAGTCATTTTGAGTCTTAGCCTATTCTTTTGATAGCCATATTACAAGATTAAATTCCTTTTGTTCTATTGACTTTTATTTAATTCAAATGACTCCTAGAGCACTTTAATAAAACAAATTTGCATGAAAGGAGAATAAGTGGAGAAGTGAAGGGAAAAGCTACAAGTGTGGAAATTAGAAGAAAAGAAAATGGTGATTTGCTAAATAAGGTAGGTGATGTTTGTGGGAAAATAAAAAGAAGAAAGATCTTTAAAAAAATGATGATAATGAAAAAATAATAATTTGTGAATGATCTCAATGTTGAAAAAATCCCCACTAGTAACCTAATTTTTAAATTGAAAATTATAAGGAGGTATAACGAGAAAATAAGAGATTGAAGATGTGCCAAAAAATTAAAGTGTTGTGAAGTATTAAAGTGCTTAGAGAGATTAGTCACTATGTTGGCCAAATAGTTTCTACCCGCCTACATTACAACCAATTTAAGTCCTAATTAATCCTTTATTCAAAGTTCTATACTAGTGGAGTATTACACTAAGGGCAAGCCTATGGGTCATCTTTTGCATGCATGTTGAGTTCTTTGGGAGAGTGAGCGGAAATTGTTTATGTATGCCCATGTTTATATATATATATTTCTTAAGTGTATAAGGGCACAATGATAAAGACTTTGGTATACCTTGATTGCTAGATTACATATGATTCATGTTGACCCAAATATATCTTGTTGAGTTAGTTCTAAAAGCTAAGTGATTTTGAATATTGGCATTTTAATGTTGATCCTATATGCACGTGAGTGAAATGTTTGAGCTTTACTGGTTTGTCTAATGATTCTAAGTGTAAGTAGACCTATTCGTAGGGTGAATTTTGTGCTTGAATATGAGAAGGGAAGTAGTAGATTGTTAGAGGGAGAACAATCGTTTAAGCTTGGGGTTGTGATGAATGGTGAATTTACGTGTTTCTTAACCATATTTTGCCCATACTTTATTATATTTTGAGAATAAATTGTGTGTGTTTGCGTGTGTTTTATGATATATATATATATGTGTGTGTGTGTGTGTGTGTGTGTGTGTGAAAAAGAGCTAACGCACATGATTAGATTCTTTCAGGTATAAACATGATGAATTTGGGCTTAAATGTAGCTTAAAAGTGTAAGAATAGCAAAACAGGGTTGACGGATCAAATATATAGAAGTTGGCATTGCGCAGGCACGCCTGTGCATCGTGCAGGCAATCTGGTGCTACTAGAGGCGCGAAGTACCGGCCTTATGGCATTATAAGAGGCGCGGCTACCTAGTGTGAACGGCCAAAATTTGCAATCCCAATTCGACTAGGAACTGAAGTTGCAAAATCTAATTCAAATCCAAGAAAGAACAACGAAGGCTTCATCTACTATTATAAATACCCTTTATTTCTATGTTTTAGGATTCCAATTTTCCAATTAGTGCTAGAAAATATCATAGAGTTTACAATTCAATTGTTGCACAATCCATATTTTGTGTAATAGTTTAGTTGACAATTGTTGGAAATTTATCAAGTTCTTATGAAACCTTTTATCTTGGAGATTTTGTTGAATAAGTATTATTGAAGTATTTTTTTATGATTTCTTCTACATCTTCTATTTGTTTTCTCATAACCATGAGTGGCTAAATCTTTTAGGTCAGGATTGTTGGAACTATGATGGATTAACAAATGTAGGCATAATAAAACAGTGATTCTTGAATGGTGAATTAAGTGGATTGTTATTCTCTTCATTTTAACTAAGTGTTAATGGTTTCAAACGTTGAAACAAGCCCGTATCTTCAACTTGCTTGACCAAGGATATTGAAGTTAGGAAAAGAGAGTAACAATGGCAATTGAGATTAATAATTCTCATCAAATTAACTTGAGCTCTGAGGATAGTTAAAGTTAAGATTTATTGCAAAGCTAGAATATACACACTTTTGAGACCAAAAGGAGATGGGTGGAAAGAATCTATTGTCTATTAACGCACATAACACATTCACTTTGAGACCGAGAGGAGATAAGTGTAGTCTTTAAGTCGATAAATATTAG
>JACEIK010011216.1:27147-38586 GCA_018107945.1 Datura stramonium
CTAAGTTATGAAATCATAGGAAACACAATCATAGTTTAGTCTTAGTAATTTGATAACCAACTCAACAATTCTTAGCATTATTTTCTTTTTATTTGCATACCCCAATTTCTAAATATTGATTACAACATAGTTTGTTTGCTGTTAACATATTATTTTTTCCTATTCCTTGTAGGATCGATCCCAACCTTTATTGGGTTACTATATTTGACAACGACTACTTTATACTTCAATTGCAACGTGTAATTTGGGCGTGACCAGGAGTCTACAAGTCACTTTTAGGAAAATTTCCTTTATTCATGATTCTTATCCTGCGTAGAGTTTTAGACTCTAATACATCCTCCTAACTCGTGTTTTACCCTTTTCAAATAGCGATGCCTCCCAAAAGAGGAAACGGAAGGAGGAGAAAAAATGCTAACCGGCCAGCCCCACCAACTCCCACAGTTCCTCAAGATGACCAGATGTCCCATGCAGAGTTATGGACGGCTATTCATATACCGGCTCAAGAAATGACCAATCAGGTCAATCAGCAGGTCGTTGTACCAGTAAACACAAATGGGTCTGCAGCTACTGCTAGAGTCTGAGATTTCACTCGGATGAATCCCCCAGCATTTCACGGGTCTAAGATTAATGAAGACACGCAGGAATTCATTAACAAGGTGCAAAAAATCACCCAAATCATGGATGTTACGCCTACAGAAAGTGTTTATCTTGCATCCTACCAACTGAAAGGGGTAGCTCAGATTTGGTACAAGCAATGGAAGGAAGGAAAGCAAAACAGTGTAGGTCCAGTGGAATGGAATAAGTTCATTACGGCATTCCTGGACAGGTTCTATTCTAGGGAGTTGAGGGAAGCTAAGGCTATCGAATTTATGAACTTGAGGTAGAACAACATGACAGTACAGGAATATATATTGAAGTTCAGTTAGCTGTCAAGATATCCTCTAGAAATGGTCACTAAGCCGAGGGCTTGCATGCTCAAATGTGGATAAGGAGTGTAGGACTGCCATTCTTATCAAGGAAATAGACCTCTCCAATCGCATCATTCATGCATAACAGATAGAGGCAGAAAAGTTGAAGAAGATAGGGGGAGAGTAAACGGGCCAGAACAAGCTAGTTTGAGTATTCCCAGCAGAGGTCAGATGGTGGTAATCACCCCCAGAAGAAGTAGCATAGGCCTCCAGTACCTTCCTCGGCTAGTGCTCCATCTTCCAGGCCCTATAAGGGTAAGAGGGGTAGGACATCAAGCTCCCAATCCAGAGGCATGTCTCCAGCAGTCGCACTTTTCCAGCTTGTCCTAAGTGTGGCAAGAATCATCCGGGGGAGTGTCGTCCAGGCAGGGATGGTTGTTTTGGGTGTGGCCAACTGGGTCACAAATTGAGGGATTGCTTGTCAGTAGGACGAGGGAAGGCCCAGTCCACCACATCAGCAGCTCTGCAAAGCCATCTAGCTCAGCAAGGTACCACCTTAGGTATAGGTGGCGGTCAGCGCCAAAATTGCTTCTCTACTTTATCCTCCTGACAAGACTAGGAGAAATCACCTAACGTAGTGACTGGTATGTTACATCTCTTTTAGATAGATGCGTATGCTTTATTAGATCCAAGAGCCACACTTTTCTTCATGACTCTTTACATTGCAGGCCAATTTGATATTAGCCCAGAAATCCTCTTAGAGCCATTTTCAGTTTCTACTCTGATTGGTGAGTCAGTTAGAGCTAGCCGAGTGTATAGAAAATGTTCGGTCATAGTGTTGAATGAAGTCACCTAAGTTAATCTAGTAGAGATATATATAGTTGACTTCGACTTCATCCTTGGCATGGACTGGCTGCATTCTTGTTATGCATCAGTTGACTGCAAAACTAGGGTCGCCAAGTTTCAATTTCCTAATGAACCAGTCCTAGACTGGAAGGGTAATACTTCAACGCCTAAGGGTCATTTCATTTCATACCTTAAGGCTAGGAAGATGATTTCTAAGGGGTACATCCACCACCTGGTTAGGGTCAAAGGCTCTAGTTTCGAGATCCCGACACTTCAGTCAGTTCTAGTTGTAAGTGAGTTTCCTGATGTGTTTCCCGAAGATCTTCCTGGAGTCCCTCCTAAGTGGGAAATATACTATGGCATAGACCTTCTTCTAGATACCCAGTCAATCTCTATTCGTCTTTATATAATGGCCCTAGCTAAGCTTAAGGAGTTGAAGGAACAGCTGAAAGACCTTTTAGATAAGGGCTTTATTAGACCCAATATCTCTTCTTGGGGTGCCCCAATCCTATTCGTGCAAAAGAAAGACGATACACTCAGAATGTGCATCGACTATCGTTAGCTGAACAAAGTCATAGACAAGAACAAGTATCCCCTACCAAGGATTGACAACTTGTTTGACCAACTTTAGGGAGCTAGTTGTTTCTCCAAGATAAAACTTAAATTAGGATACCACCAGCTCGGGGTCAGAAAATGTGACATTCCAAAAATAGCCTTCAGAACTAGGTATGGTCCCTACAAATTCATAATTATGTCCTTTAGACTAACCAATTCTCCTTCAGCTTTTATGGATCTGATGAACAGAGTATTCAAGTTGTACCTGTACATGTCCATTATTATCTTTATAGATGATATTCTAGTTTACTCCAGATCAGAGGAGGAACATGCAAACCATTTAAGGATAGTGTTGCAGACTCTCAGGGACCGCCAGTTGTACGCCATATTTAGAATGTGTTAATTATGGTTGAAATCAGTTTCCTTCCTCGGCTATGTGGTCTCCAGTGAGGGTATTCAGGTGGATCCTCATAAGATAGCGGCAGTCAAGGAATGGCCAAGACCCACTTCTCCAACAGACATCGGGAGTTTCTTGGGTCTAGCTGGCTATTACAAACGATTCATTGAAGGGTTCTCCTCCATTGCCTCCCCTTTGACCAAACTAACTCAGAAAAATGTGAAGTTTTTGTGGTTTGATGAGTGTGAGAAGATCTTTCAGGAGTTGAAGACTCGACTCACTATAGCCTCAGTCCTGACTCTACCAAAAGGTCCAGACAGGATTGTGGTCTATTGTAATGCCTCCAAAGGTGGCCTCGATTGTGTTCTGATGTAGCATGTAAAAGTCATAGCTTACGCTTCCATACAGCTCAACATTTATGGGAAGAACTATCCAACTCACAATCTTGAATTGGCAGCGGTAGTGTTCTTTTTGAAGATCTGAAGACACTATCTCTATGGGGTCCATGTGAATGTTTTCACTAATCATAATAGTCTACAGTATGTGTTCAGTCATAAGGATTTAAATCTTTACCAGAGAAGATGGTTGGAGTTATTCAAGGATTATAATATGAACCTGTTGTATCACCCAGGCAAGGACAATATAGTGGTTGATCCCCTCAGCAAGATGTCTATGGGAAGTATTGCTCATGTTGAAGAGGGTAAAAAGAAACTAGTGAAGGATATCCACAGATTAGCTAGGTTAGGGGTTAAGTTAGTTAAGTTAGTAGAGGGTGGATTTGCAGTCCGGAGTAGTTCAGAATCCTCACTGGTAGTAGAGGTTAAGTCAAAGCAGGATGAAGATCCCATTCTACTTAAGTTGAAGGAGGTTGTTCTAAGAAAAGAGGTGGAAGAATTCTCCAAGAGGGGAGATGGTATGTTTCATCACTAGCGAAGGTTGTGTGTTCTAGATGTAGATAATTTGAGGCAACAGAATACTAATGGAAGCACATAGCTCTAGGTACTCTATCCACCCAGGTGCCACCAAGATATACCGTGATTTATGAGAATTCTACTGGTGGAATGGAATGAAAAAGGACATCGCAGAATTTGTGGCTAAGTGTCCAAATTACCAAAAGGGCAAAGTTGAATGTTAGAGACCCGGGGGTATGACTCAGGATATTAGCATTCCTACTTGGAAGTGGGAAGAAGTGAATATCGACTTCATCACAGGGTTACCTCATACATGCCAACAGCATGACTCAATTTGGGTGGTTGTAGACCGGATGACTAAGTCGGCATATTTCCTAATAGTTAAGACCATAGACTTAGTAGAGTATTATGCTAGACTATACATCCGGGAGTTAGTCAGACTATACAGGGTTCCCTTGTATATCATTTTAGATCGGGGTACTAAGTTCACCTCGCGCTTCTAGAAGTCATTCCAGAAAAGACTTGGTACTCAGGTCAAGCTCAGCACAGCTTTTCACCCACAAATATATAGCCAGGCTGAGAGGACCATTCAGACTTTGGAGGAAATGTTGAGAGTTTATGTGATCGACTTCAAAGGCAGTTGGGATGATTACTTACCTCACATCGAATTTGTATACAACAATAGCTACCACTACAGTATTCAAATGGCCCCATTCGAGGCGTTATATGGTAGGAGGTGCAAATATCCTATAGGATGGTTTGAGTTTGGTGAAGCTACCTTGACAAGACCTGATTCAGTACATGAATCCATTCATAAGGTTCAACTTATCAGGGATAGGCTAAAAATAGCACAAAGCCGACGGAAATCATATGTAGATATAAGAAGAAGGGAGTTGGAGTTTGTTGTGGGTGATTGGGTATACTGAAAATTTTCCCTATGAAAGGGGTGATGAGATTCGGGAAGAAAGGAAAGCTTAGTACCAGATATATTGGCCCTTACAGAATCTTGAGACGCATTGGCAATGTGGCTTATGAGCTGGAGGATCGAACTCTCCATGAGATTCATAGTTGCATTACTTATAGCTTCCTTGTTCGTAGACAAAGCAGATTCAGATTGTTTTTCATTCCAAGGAATAACTTGTATCCATGCGCCCCATTCATTAGATAGAGAAGATGACCAAGATTTCGTGATCCGTTGTCGAAATTATTCCAATTCCAAGAGNTCGATCCGAGCTCTCTTATTGATAATGCGAATTGTCAGTAAAATTTTTATGGAGTAAACCATCTAGTTGAGAGAGCTACATGAGAAGCAGAAATAGACATGATGGCTAAATACCCTCACTTATTCCCTTCCAACTCAGCTTCAGCATCAGGTACTAAATTCCTCCTCAAAACTCTATTTAGTTCCATACTCATCAGTCTTATTCATTTTCTAATGTTCAACCTAGTTACATAAGTTCAGTTAGCATGTCTATCTCAGTTCAAAGTCAGTCACTCCTACAGTAATCAGTTATAGCTTCAGTTCGGGATTGCAGCTCTTCTCTAAATCTTTCAGCTTATTTAACCTACATTCGAGGATGAATGATCCCAAGGGGGAGATATTGTAACACCCCAAACGTTTCTTAGACCAAACCCAGACTTAGAATGAAAAAACTAGAAGGGAACCAAAAAAGTTTTACCTCAGAATGACTCAACCAATGAGTCGTTGTCAGTAATGATGACCCGTTGTGAGATTCATTGTCAACCTCTATAGATTTTTCCCCCAGATTCAATTAACAACACAATGACCATTGGTTCTAGTAACGAGCCATTTTCTTGATCCGTTGGTACCAATCCATAAAACTGGTCAAAACAGCCCTTCAAACCACGAGTTAGACGACGAGTCGTTGTTGGGTACAACGACTCGTCGTAAGGAGCCGTTGGAGGAGAGTTAGAAATCCAGAAATCCATTCAGTAGCAATGGTTGGTGTCAGCAACCTATTATTTCTGGTAACGAGTCATTTTGTCTGTCCGTGGGGGATATCCAAAATCTTATCAAAACTCTTCCTATGAAATTAAGTGGCAACAATGACCCATCGTCCCATCCAATGTGTTGTTGCTCCCATCCGTTGGTTAAAGTTCAGAAGTTGTTCAAAGTCCTTCCCATGACTATGATTGTATACAATGACCCGTTGTTACGTTCAATGAGTCATCTTATCCGTTCATTGTTCAGTTCTAGTAACTAAGATTTTTTGACCCAAGACCAACGACTATTCCTAACGGGTCGTGGTCACGACCAACGACCTGTTGTGTGACTCGTTGGGTTTCGATGGGCAGTTTTCTAAACTTTCTTTCATGGGCATTTTTGTAAGTTTTCATTATTTTAATGCCTAAACTACATCATTTGCGGTGCGATTTGAAGGGAATTTAGGGAGTTCATCAGCTTTCCCTCTCATTCTCTTCCAAACTCACAGAAACTGTACATAAACTTCAAAGTTCCTCTTTCAAGCAAAAGCTAGGGCATTCAATCTTCTTCTCTAATTCTCAAGTATTTTCTCAGGGGTTCTTCTTCAGGTATGTTGGATTCCAACAATGGAATTTCTTGCACCCTTATGTCCTAAATTCCTTATAGAAATATTATTATTTCCAGCCCTGTAGAAGATTGAAACTAGGGTTTCTTCAGTCAGCTGATGAATTCTTTTGTTGCAATAATTCTTTAAGCTTTTTTCCAAGATTATTATTAGTTTCAATTCATGTCTTGGTTTCATTCATACAGTGGGTATTTTATCCCTAATATTTAGCATGATTTTGTCTGAAACTTTCATGAGTTAGAACCTAGATATAAATATTGCTTTATCAAGACAATTTCATTTGAATTATGAATGTTAGTATAGATACTTGAACAGTAGTTAATCTTTTAGTATATTCAGTCTTAGAGTTCTAATCATTACTCAGTATACTTAGCATTCTCCAGAAATATCAACTTATTAGTTTGACTATTTTCAGTCTTTTGAGAAACTCAGTAGAATTTGTTTGTCAGTTTGTTAGGTGTTCTTTAAACCGTTACGACACTTTCAGATAAAGCAGTTGTGATGAATCTTAGAACATAGTTTGTTTTAGGTCCTTAGACTCTCAAAACACTTCCAGATAAGTAGTTCTGGCCTAAGTCTTAGGACATCAGTTTGACCTATCAGCACAGTTAGACACAGTTAGGATTTTCAGTAGGAGTAGTACTTAGCACCAAGCCGGCTGGGGTTCAGCGCACCCAGGTTCCCAGAACTACATTGCCATTGTAGGTTATAGCTCGAATGGGCTTCAGACAATGATAACCCAGTTCAGCTACTATACTCTGACAAGGTATAGTGGGCCTTCTTTGATGGGGGGGTATACATCATACTCCACATTTAGTACATGTCGATTATAGTCTCTCCCACACAACACCACAGCACAGCATAGTACAGTTCAGTCCAGTTCAATTATGATTTCAGTTTAGTCAGCTCTTTAGTTTTCAGTCTAATTTTATAGTATTACAGTGTAGGTTCCTATTACTCAGTTAATATATGCTTTAGTTCCTTCTCGCATACTCAGTACATTCAAAGTACCGACACATACTTTTTATTCTATATCAATTTATGATATAGACTTAGGTACCCAGCCTCAGCACCGCAGTTTGAGCCTCTCAGTGATATGCCAACAGTTTCTATGGTGAGTCCTCATCTACAGGCTGGAGTCCCATTTCTAATTTTATTTTATTATTTTAGTTCAGACATTAGAGTTAGCTGGGGGTTTGTCCCAGCAACTCATCGGTTCATGTTAGAAGGCATTCATACAATATTTACAAATTTAGCTAGATTTTAGACTATTTTAGAGTTTTTCATTTATTCAGTAACAGTTATTTCTTTTATCATCTTTTGCTCTTTTATAATTATTCTCAGTAGATCAATTTTAGTAGAATATGCTCTACCAGGGTTTTCTTGAGTTCACTTGTGACTCCAAGTACTGTGTCGCGTCTAGGGCGCGAACTCGAGTCGTAACAGGGATATTCTTTCCTCCCATACCCTTTCACTAGTTCATAGATTTAGATGTTATTGTCAGTTGTAATCTTTCTGATAGAAAAAGTCTCCTAAATATTATCAATCAAAGAATCCATAACACATTGCATTCTCTTGGTGAGCACTTTGGATAATAGTTTACCCAACATGGTGAAATAAGAAATAGGCCTGAATTCTTTAATATTAGAGGGAGATTGTACCTTGAGGATTAGGGTGATAGTGGTGCAATTAATATCTTTATGCATCCAAGTAGTAAAAGGAATGAATCACAACTTCTGATACATCTTCATCTTGTTAGGCATGTTTCTGCGAACATGTATTGGAACCATCACAATCAAGGGCTTTCACATCTAAAATGTCTTTCAAGGCTAGATATATTTCTTCTTTGGTAACTGGAGTGATAAGTTGTAACTATTTCTCTCTATTTAGTATAAGGCCGACAACTAAAACACTAGGTGTTTTTGTTGGTAATGAATCTACACTTGTGCCTAGAAGCATCTCATAACAACCAGTGACTTCTAATTTAATGTCATTCTCGGCATGCACTACATCTCCACTGGTAGTAATCAGTCTGCTAATGTATTTCTAGGAAATTCCATTTTTAAGGAAAGCATTGAAGTTAGATGAATTGCTATCACCTTACTTTAACTATTAAACCCTTGAAAACTGTCTTAAGATTCTCTCCTCAATTAGAATTCACTTCTCCAAAGTGAGCTTAAGTTTCTTCTTTGTATCATATGAGTATGGGTCATTGTAGCAATGTCTAATCTTTTCCTAGAGTTCACCCAATTGTTTCCTAGACTTGTGTATCCTCTGCTCAACTCTAGAAATTTTCCTCTCATTTAGGGCCTTCATCGCCTCCTTTATGAGTTTAAGCTTGAGCCAAATTTGTAGCTTATAACTACCTTGTATAGGTGATCTCAACATATAAGAAATTATTGAGAATAACTCTTGATGTGTAAGTGGTTCAAAAATCTAAAAGGCCTTGCTACCCTCCTCAGGTCCATGGAACATGTAATACAAAGCATGGAATGGTAAGAGAACTGGGGATCCAAGCTTCAAATTCAAGCAGGATTGAGAAGAGCTCTATCTATCCTAGTATGGATACGAAATTTTGTCCAGGTATATTGTCTACCTACTATTTTCATCATTATTAAGTCAATTGATGCCAAAAGATCCTCAAAGTCTTTCATCTCTGTGTCTTAAACTCCATTGGCCCCATTTTATCATCAATTTGGAGCACTGCATTGGAGTCTCCCATAATTATCCATGGGCTATAGATGTAAGGCTCCATCCCTGCTAGATCATGCCACAATTCTTTTCTGTCATCAATAGTGTGGAGGTCATAAATTTAGTGAATTCAATTTCAACAGTACTATCAATTCCTTTAATATCACGATAAATGAGCTAAGAGTTTATAGTTATACCCCGTAAAGGTTAATGATTAGTAAGCATACACATGGATTTGTGACGAGTAAGAAGAGATTGAGGCGTGTGTAAAAAGCCTCGGAAGTGGGGTCGAGCAAGGTTAGGCTGCTAGGGGCCAACGCGATGCGCCAGCCTATAATGCCTTGGCCAGCGCAGCGCACCAGGCCACTGCCGCTAAGGGAGGCGCTACGTGGAGGGCAGTTTGGCACTTTGGGTGGCGGGGCGCCCCCTGACACCGCCCTTAGGTATATATAAAGCCCTTGGTTCATTTCATTTCATTTGTATGTAGCTCCCTCGGCCAAAAATAGAAGAGCACGCAGATCTTATTGGTTTGTCATCCGAGTACGCTACCAAATGCCGTCCAATCTCAAATTAACTTCGGGTAATGAGTCCTAGACCTACGGGAAGCATTACTATGGAGTTATTTCTCAAAAATTCGCCCGGCATATTGGAAGTCCGCCATGTAATAGTTGTCCGAATTGTTCCAAATTAATTCCTACTCGACCACAAACATTAGGTAAGCACTTCTCCCTACTAAACTCTCGGGAAATTATAGCTCTTCGACCGAGTTATATAGAGTTGAATTATAGTTATTATTTTTAACAAAAGTTAATTCTTTTTATCGAATTTAGTATTGAAATTATTCATATTCTCTCAGCATAAAGGTTATAGTTGGAGAGAATCGTTGATTGCAAGTTGAAACTCGACAGCTAAACGGAAGTTGGCGATCGAGGTATGTTAAGGATTATCCCTTCGGAAAGTAGCGATACAACTTATGTATATGAAGCAAGATCGTGATCCTATATATTGTAATTAGCTGCTTCCAGTAGATAATGAGTATATATAAATATGTGTTACGGTTAGCTTCTATCCGTAGATTGTGAGTACATATGTTATGATTAATTGTTGTCCATAGACCATGATTATATAAGTTATGGTTAGCTGCTAGAAAGCATATCGAGAGTATATTGCAATATCCCTAGTTGGGAAAGAGTATGTCAAGTGTGATTCGTGCTAAATCCTTCGTCCGGTTGTTCACTATGTTAGCACAATTTTTGAGATCTTGTTGTCATGCCAAGGCCTCATAAGTTTAGGATTAGTTATTGGACCCGAGTTCATAGATTAGGCAGTACGGGGTGAAGCTAGGTGATATAACTACCAGTTTGGCACCTATATTGTCAATGAAGCACGCCCAGAGGCCATTGGTGTACCTTCAAGCCCCAGGGCCAGAAATTTAGATAGGACGGTCATACTTTAGAGTCAGTGGCACTAGGGTTGTCTAGTGACTGAGTGAAAGCCTGCCATCTAGTTAACTACTGCCAGTGACTGTCAGTTCCAATTGCCTTAGTATTCATCATACAGGTTGCTCAGGAAGCCATCCCAGTTGTTCAGGTCAGATAGACTCGTAGGTACCCTAAGGAAGGGGACCTTATTTATAGTTAGAGGCAGGGCCAATGCCCCAGCCTGCTCCTATAAGATGCTCAGGTACAGGTTGTCATGAGTGGCTAAGTGTATGTAAACTTACCTACAAGGTTAGGAATCGTCCAGAAGAGTCATTTAAGATTCGAACAGACCAAGTTAAGGTCTAAAGAACTAGAACCATGTTAGCACAATATTACCCTCAGACTAAGAATTTCAGTAGGCTATCCATGGAGGAGTAGGGACCGACCGCTCAAAAGCATATTCAACCAGTAGCAGTCCTACAATCGTTCTAAGCAAAGGCATTAAGTAATTGGTCGTCTGCGACCCTAAAGTTGCTTATGAGTTATAATCGTCCGAGAAGGACATCCGGAGTATTGTTAGGCCACTCCAGACCTCACCCTATCCGGTCTAGACCATTAGAGATTATGATCAATATCAGGATCCTCTGATCAGATATAGGTACATGAGGTGTGCCTGCTAGCAGCTACATAGATTATTCTTGGGGCGAGCAGTAGTCACGTTAGGCCCAAAAGGCCAGATACACCCTTTGAGTGGCTAGATTGAGACTTAAGTATAGCACATTGGTTGGGATTGTCCTTACCTAGGAGCCTTACGCGACCACCCCAGGGTTACTAGCTGTGTCGTCGCCCACCAGGGGCTATATTATGTTGCTCCAAGGAGAGATATGTCGTCCAAAGGGATGATGCAGAAGCCCAAGGTCCATATTACAGTCCATTTCATGGCTAGACTATTATCTTTATGCCGTATCGGCATCACACCCTCGTCGAGCCTAGTGCCCAGGGTGCAGTTATCAAGAGTCCATCGGACTCCAATACAGCTACAGATCAGGAGCCAAGCGGATTCAGTTGCATACCCAGGGGATAAGTAGGTTGGTTGTAGCACCAGTGGAGTCATAGGAACCTAGATAGGGGTATATATAT
>JACEIK010011217.1:4160-35359 GCA_018107945.1 Datura stramonium
CTTAGCCCGCTCGGTGGTATACTCTTCTCCCAAAAACATGCAATGCTCTACATCGTACATAACGAAGCTCAACATTGTCTATTGACGAAGTTGAACAATGATATCATCCATAAACTCAACATTGTATGAACGAAGCTCAACATTGTAATTTGACAAAGCTCAATAATGAAATCATGCATAGACTCTGTATCATATGAAACGAAGCTCAATGACAGCATACATCTCAATTATGAATTCATGCATATGAGAAGCTCTATTTCGAACATACCACAAGATTAAACATAAGTGGGAGAATCTACTCCAAATCATGTGGTAAGCTATATGTAGGAATATTTAACTCAACATACCACAAGCTAATTATATGAAATTTGGGAGGCTTCGCTCCAAACAATGTGGTAAGCTTAGTTTGGGAAAATCATCATTTTAAATCAACATACGAGCATTTCCCAAAGCATTATCATACTTGGATGTACTCAATTCATTTTGAAAAAAATATCATAATCATAGGTAGCTTTAGAAACATGCTTTTCATCATCAAATATCATCATCATCATACATTCATCATCATTCTCTTGTTTCATGAACTTCTCATCAATGGGCATTCAATTTCATAATTTAGAAAACATATTTTGGATTGAAAATAATTTAAAAAACTTCCCAAGCTTCACAATTCATAAATATAAATAGAATCTAGCCATACCCATGTATAAAGATTGAAGAGTCATGCAATTGGGTAAAAACCCCATACTTGATCATAGGTGATTTTCATGATTTTATATAAATTAGGCATGGGTGGGAATGGAGACACCCACTCATAACCTTACATTCCTTTAAATGATGGATTCTAACACTTCCTAATTTCCCAAGATAAGATTCCAGTGGAAACTTTGAAATTTAGCCTTGAATCACCTCTTCAAACCTTCAAATTTGCATGCATGGTAAGAATGACTTCGAATAGGCTTTTCCCCTCTCGAAACCCCTCAAAACGAGTCTTAAATGATGTAGTATAGGGCCTTAGGACGAAGGAATGATGGAAATACCCTTACTGATTAGACAGAAAAACTGCTCAGTGGGCCAAACAACGGATGGCAGAATGGGTCGTTGGAAGATACCACGACCTGTGGTACCGGTCCTTGCTATGCACTGTCCCAGCCTTCTCTGGGATTCACACCATGGATAGATATGACGACTCGTCCTTAGATACCACGAGTCGTTCTTTTGATCATTGTCTTCTCTTCTGAATTTTCTAAACTCCTTCACAACGAGCCTCACCACGACTCGTTGTATCCTTCAATAGGTCATGGTATCCGCCAGTCGGGTCTACATTAAAAGTTCACTTCCTTACCATGACTCCAGAAAACAGACAGTTCTTGCTAGAAACTAGTCGTTAGACTCTCGTTGTTTATACTGCCACCAGGCCTGACCTCTTTCCACGACTGCTCACAACGGCTTGTGCTTACATACCACGAGTTGTTGTACCTCTCATTCTGCAACTTTTCCCCAACTTTCAGCAGTTTTGAATTTTAAATTCCTGGGTCTACTCTAAGGCACTTTCTGGGTATTACACAAAAACTCAAGTTTTAGAGCCTAATGAGTTGGTAAATTACCCACTCATAAAACCCCCAAACTTGAATATTTGCTTGTCCTTAAGTAATGTAATACTCAACTATTATTGAATATACCACCTCTCATCCCAAATAGACCTCGCTGATCACCTGGGCTATGACAACCCAAAAATACTCACCATGCTCACCGAAAGAGAGAAGAAAATACCCCAAAAGACAAAAACAAGCAAGATGTTTCAACCAGGAAACCACTTTCTATCAAACAAAGTTTATGAAAGGAATCATTTATCAACACAAGGGCATTGCTCCACCAAGTAACACACATAGCATCTCGAGTTATAATCACTGAAAATTCAAAGTTTGCGTTAGAGTTTACATTCCTTGCCCCATGTCCACCTTAAATCTGAATGCTCTTGAATCCCATAAAAGCAATGATGCCACTAACCACAATAAGGATCCCTATTTTTTTTGACATGCAATCATTTGAATGCACACAAGGTATTAATTGGAAGAGATATTCACGCTCACTCTCCCAAAAGATATCTTCATGCATACACTTAACCGATAGGCTTGCCCTTCATGTAATTCTCCACTAACATAGAGTAGCTGCACCTAGAATCATTTAAGACTTGCGGGTTATGATGTAGGCTCGAGGCGAGGGTAGGATGAACATTTGGTGATAGTGACTAGATCCTCCCTAATGCTTTTTGCAACATAAATTACATCAATTCCACTCACATAACCTTCTTTCCTTGTTAATGACTTTCGTTTCTTTAACACTTCCCCTTTTTACAACCCCTCGCTTTCGCAACTAGCCTTATCACAACAAGAGGAAACACTGATTCCCACAATAAGGATAGCCTTGTTGGTTTTGATTTATCCTTTGGTGATTTTTGACAAAAGAAGGTGTTCCCTCCACACTATAATTATTATCTTCCCCCTTTGTTTAGCATACTCCCAAACTTAGGCTTTTGCCTCATTTTTCACAAGTGTTTTATCACTCCCTCATTCTTAGGCGTTCAGCCTCATTTCATTACTTATCTTATCACTAGCATCTAGGGAGAATGGGAGAAAAAAAGAGGTATTAAGAATGGTCTTAAGGCTTGTAATGTGGTTGCCGAAGAAAGGGTTTAAGGCTCAACATTAGCTAACAAGGATCGGTGCTCATGGAGGGCATAAGAGTGAAGTGACTAGACAAAGGAATGCCTAAACTCATTTTCTTGGCATAACTACATCTTGGATTTCGCCTTGAATCACATTTGGGGCAAGTTCAAAACAAGATGTAATGCATGATATTCATCAAAAATGTCCTCACCACACAAGGAATCACCCTTAAAGGGTCCACAAGAGTCATTTTCAACACAGAACACCAAGTAGGACATCAAAGCAAACAAACATCATAAGTCAAATAGGGAATTTACAATGTATAACAAAGAAAGCTATGTTATGGCGTCAACACTTGCTCATTATCTTCATTCTCGTTCCCTTATTTTTTTGCAATTTCATTTCAACAAGAAATTTTTTTTCATTGGTGCCTCTCGAAAAAACTTCACACAAAAACTGAAAGAAACATGGCATTTTTCCTTAAGAATGTTGCCTCTCAATCCATAATAGGGATAACCAACCCGGTTCGACAACAAAAATAACAAAAAAAATAACAGAGAATGCTCCGAGGGAAAGAACTGTGGTCAAAAGAAAACCCTTGGAGTTTTAATTACTACACCGCTATTTACAATGGCAAAAGAGGAACAAGACTTTGGGGTTATATCTTTCATGATTTTCAAGATATTAAGCTTCAAACCAAAGACCCCATTAGGTCACTAAGCACCAATTACAAAAAGAAACAAAACCAATTCATTCATTTATGAAAACAGGACACACCCGACAAGGGTAATCATTGACTAACAACAACCCGACAAAGACTAGACCTACTCAAACTCACATAAAAATTTTAAAAAAACATTAGAATCTCAAAAGAAACAATCCTCCCCCCATCACTCATCCCTCCCCCACTTTAGAGCATACATTGTCCCCAATCCAAATATGCAGAAGGGAAAGGGATAAGGAAATCCCTGAGTGGGTTACTCCTCTTCATCGTCATCCTCTGCCGCACCACCATCACTGCCCCTGGCATCACCTAGGTCAGTGAAATCATCTCCCATCCTTTCAAACAAGTCATCAATTGGCCCTCGAGCTGAGGATAGAACAACCATTGCAGCATCGAAGGCGCTCATGTCGGGCACTTCAACCGAAGTCCGACTCTTCCACTCATGCACCTCAGTTCGGAGGGAAGTAACTATCCCTTCTACTGTATCCACCCTCTTGCATAAAGTGGCGACATTCTCGTTCAGTGATTTGAGCTCCTTTTTAATTGTTTTGGCAATGAGTGTCGGGAGGCTCTTAGCCAAATGTTGAAGTTGCCTCTTATGAGAGTTTGTCATCTCCAAAAGTCGACGGATACTACTTGGGTGACAAGATTGTAGAGGGGGAGAAACTCTTTGCTGAGGCATGTCACCCGATGCTTGGCCTGACATGTCAGGCTGGGGCACATTGGATTCTAGGGAGATTGATGATTTGGCTGAACCGTGGGAGAGGGATTCTTCTTACCCTCCAAAGGCTTGCTGGAGCTTCTTCTTTACTGCTGGTGCCTCGGCATCTCTCTTTAGCTCAATTTCAATTACACCTGAAGCCACGTAAGGAGTTTCATCTGGGAATAGAGGCACCCCAACTGCTGAGCAAAGCTGGGAAATTAAGACAACATAGGGCATTGAGGTACTGGACTTCCTGGGCTTTTTTTCATCTGTTGAACGACATTTCCCCAAAGTAGATAGGGACTCCCGTCATTATGCAAGCAATAAGAATGGAGGTTTCAAGACTGACCCTTTTTTCATTTTTAGAGGAGAAAATCCGAGCACAAACAAAATCGAGCCACAACTTGGCCTCAAACTTCAAGTCGTGGTGAGAGATTTCGTCACCCATAGAGGCCCACAAAGGATTGCCAACAGACGCGAATTGGTCCTTCATATCTGCCACCCTTGCCATGTACTCTGTGGTAGAGTCAATTTCATCCTCCCAAAACAAATCATTAATGGACGCCGGGGTTATATCAACCTCCACTCCCCATATCATAATGGATGGCAAGCAGGGAAATCATCTACTTGGCCTCTATGCTGCATACTCTCTTGGCGGTCTTGATAAGAGGCGTAAAACTCGGTGACCAAGCCAGGATAATATGGCGAAAGTGGGTTGGAAAATGCATGCCATTGCCTGTGGGTGAACTGCTCAGTGATGTTGGGGAAATCACCCCTCAATCCTGTCAAATCAAACCGCTTCTCCACGGTTATTGAGTGGCCTTGGAAAATGACGTTGTGTTCTTTCATATTTGGTACATAGAGGATTAATGCTTCTTTGGTGTTGTTCCTTGGTTAAGTGTCCCTGGCTTTTCCCTTGCCTTTGCTATTTGAAGAAGCAGGGGCCTTTCCTTTGCTTGTGTTTCTTTTGAAAGACATGGTTTGTTTTCTGCAAGAGGTATGTCATTGACAAGAAATAGAAGTAGAAATTAAATGAAAAGAAAATTATTCTAAAGAAGAACTGAGAAACAAAGGAAAATCAACAATAATTGAAAGATCTAGTGGTACCAGCTGTTCGCAGAAGACATTTTGTGGATCGTCGATTGGCCGCCGATGCCTAACAGAACACTGGGCAACTATGAAATTTTTGGCGATTCAGGCGGCGTCTCGACGGTCTAGGTTCCCGAACCACCGATGTAGCGCGGAATCCACTCAATGTCCAGGGCCAATTTAAAGTAAACTGGTGCTCTATTGGCAATTCGCTTAATTTGACCGGTGATTCGCCGACCCCTATCGTCCCTAAATTTTCAACTCATTATTCACAGGAACCCATTAAACACAACTTTACTTCAAACATACTACCAGCAACTCTACTCCATTCACACACATATTCATAATGTTTAGCCCTTAAGATTGTCGTCACCCGGTCTATCATCAGGCAAAACGTTGTGCTTTATGAAAATGGGTTACTCGGACTTCACCCTATTCATAGTTTCACCACAAAAGCACATATCCATTCTATTTAACAAGCATAACACATTTAAGAGTTCAACAAGGAAGGAAAATAGAATATTACTCCTAAATAATCAGGTACCAATAATAAAATTAAAATAGGGGCAAAAAAATTGTTACAAATTGGGAAGAATGCTTGCACACTGTTAACTTCAAAAAGGAAAATAACTCAAACTTGCAATGGCGCCTTCAGATGACTGCAGTGTATGGAGTATGAGTGAAGTGATTGTGTTTGTGAAATATGGAGGGGTTTTTATAGGTGAAGAGTGGGAATGTGATGGGTGGAGAGTTTAATTTGGGTGTGTTGGTGGGAAGTTGGAATGTGGAAAGATGGGAAAGTGGAGAAGTTAAAAATGGAGGAATGTGGAGAATTGGGAAAGTTGGGTAATGGAAAGACAAAAATGGAAAGAAAATGTGTTGGAAGAAAGAGGGAGCTATGGGAATATTTGCAGAATAGGGTGGCTGGATATGTATTTGGAATTTTGTGGGTCAACCATTTTAGATTCAATTTTGTACTCACTACGCAGCTCGACCCGCGATACGCCGGCGGTTCGGCGATTCGAACCGACAGTTTGCCGCTATGATTTATTTTACCATGTATTGTGCCCAATGATCTGTTTCCTACCGGCGGTTCGCGAATTGCATCTGCATTCCGCCGGTCACTTGCCGAGTCTGTGGCCGAGCTTCAGGTTTTCTACTCGCTATCGATGATACACCGGTGGCCCACAAATCTTGTTTGGCGATTCCACGATGGCCCGCCGGTTCTTCAATTCAAATCTCAGCTTTCTGCTTTGCGCTCCTCTTCTTCGGCTGTTCAAGTTTCTGGACCAGCGGCTCACCTGTTCAACGCCGTGTCTTCACGCATTATTTTTTCCTCCCTTTGCTCCTCATTTCTCAGCTCCTACACAAACAAAAACAACAAAGACATCAAATAATTCACTAAACACTTGGATTGCCTCCCAATAAGCGCTTTATTTAACATCGTGGAACGATGTAGTCCTTTCTCAATTCCTCATTTTCTACAGTTCATCATTCGACTCCATCTCCTTCAGCTCCAATCACTTATCCTCATCTTCATTTTTTTAATAATCCAACCACCTTACATTCGGGCGGAGTTTCAGCTGATGGACACACCTTGAAGGTAACTTTCTCACTGCCACCCTAAAATTTTAACTCTCCAAGCTCCACATCCACCACGACTCTCCCCATACGAAAAATGGTCTTCCCAAAATAATGGCAACTTCTACATCGATTTCACAATCCAAAATAACAAAATCATCTAGTAGAATAAACTTGTCCACCCTCACCAGCACATCTTCTAGAACCCCCACCGGTCATTTGATTGACCTATCTACCATTAGCAGCCGTATTAATGTTGGTTTTGTGCTTCCAAGGCCCAATTTCTTAAAAAATGAGCAGCGACCTCAAATTTATGCTGGCGCTGAAATCACATAAGGCCTTCTTGAACACGCAAATCCCAATTATGCATGAAATTGTAAAGGCTCCGGGATCTTCCCTTTTTGGCGAAA
The DNA here is from genome assembly GCA_018107945.1 of Datura stramonium. Classification (NCBI taxonomy): domain Eukaryota; kingdom Viridiplantae; phylum Streptophyta; class Magnoliopsida; order Solanales; family Solanaceae; genus Datura; species Datura stramonium. Next base: position 11,337 of record JACEIK010011217.1, read on the forward strand.
GGTTACTCATCGTCACCGCACTACAATGGTGCATTTTCTCTTCATTGCCACATCAACCACCTTTTTCATTTTCAAAAAATCTTTCATAAACTTGGCATAACCGGGCACTTGGAGCAAAGCGTCCACTAACGGTATATTTATGGAAAACTTGCTAAACATGTCAACAAACTTCTTAAACTGATCATCCTTCTTCTTCTTCTTAGTCACCTGCTGTGTATAAGGAGGTGGGATTTTTTATTCAACCCTATCACCAATCGGGGCCTTCATGCCCGCCTCATCATCATCGACATGAATGAGGATCTCATCATCCTTTCCCTCTTTTTCTTCCTCAACATTTTCATTATTCTTGGGAGTCATTGGTGTTTTATCAACTTCATCTTCATCAACTACTTTCGGGCTTTCACCTCACTAGGCTTTCCAGGGGCATCACCCATTTTTCTTTGGATTGGGCATTGTGTCACTAGGTAGTGTTCCCTTCATTCTATGGTTCATTTGAGTTGATAGGTGATTTATTTAGGCTTCCAAATGTTTGATGGAAGCCGAGTGTGAACTCACTGTTTGAGTGAGGTTAGATACCTCCCCTCTTAATTCCTTCACCCTACTTTTGTTCGACTATACCTTCTTCAAAACTCTTGATAGCATTTCTTTTCGATTTTTGAGCTACCCGCATCACTTACCCCTGGCTGATTTTGAGGATTTCAAACCTTAGGAGGTGAATATATGGATTTGATCTTCGATGATAACGATCACCTTCTAGGTTTGGCTATCTATTTCTCCACCTCTCATTTCTTTCAGGCTATCCTCACAGCTCACGATTCCTCCAACCTTGGTTAACTCCCTTGGGAGCCACAGGCCTTGGTTTGCTCCTTGGAAGCCAGGTCGAGGGCCTCCCATTTGGTTTCCCATATATAGGAATTCTTCGTCATATCTCGGTAGTGATGAATCTCCTTCATATCGTAAGGGACCTTACATTCCCATGACATTTACTACCTTTGGTCTGGCTCCCATCACACGCTTGATCATCAATTCTATTTGTGTTATCATCTTGGTGAGATTTTCATCCCGCTCTTCATCTCGTTGTTGCAACTCCGCTGCCAATGCACTTGAACTAATCTCATGAGCGGACACACTTGTTTCTCTTGTGTGCCACGCCCTGTTAGTCTTTGTCATTAAATCTAGGAGAGCTTTGGCCAACCCATATGTTTGGTCCATAATAGAACCACTAGTGAGGTTATTTGCCACAGACTTGTTAATTGAATCAATGGCCCTATAGAAGCTTTGGAGAAGCACTCCTTCTAGCAATCCATGATTTGAGCAAAGAGCCACCTTCTTTTTAAACCTTAACCATGCCTCATGTAAAGGCTCTCCTGGTTCTTGCTGGAAATTTGTAATATCATCCCTTAGCTGAAGCATCTTTGATAGAGGGAAAAAACTGTCTAGCAAGGCTTCGGTTAGCTCTTTCCATGAAGTAATACATCCTGGAGGGAGTTACTCTAGCCACATTGTTTCTTCTCCCATCAATGAAGAAGGAAAGAGTCTCAACCAGATGGACTCTTGGGTGATATTTGTTATATGAAGGGGCTGGCATATTTACCAGAAATTCCTCAAATGATGATTTGCATCCTCACTTTGTTTTTTGCCAAAAAGCCCCTTCATTTACAACAAGTGAAGTATTGTGCTGGTGACATGAAACACGACATTCCCTAGCATTGGTGGTAGGCGAATAGCTCGTGCAACATCCGGCATCACCAGATTATCTTCCTCGAGTTCCATGTTATCCACCACTGAGCTATCCCCTGCTTGGGAGTGATGACTCATGTGGTTATGAGCTCCTAGAAACACAACAAACTCACGTTAAGTAACTACAATGCAAAACTATTTAATCTTAACAATCAACATAAGATCATCAAGCGGTAGTCCCCGACAACGGCGCCATTTTTGATAACTTTCAAATTATATTCCTTTATGCAAAGAATATACATAGCCAAAGTATCAAAACAAGTAACCCGATGAGTGCCAGGGTCGAATCCCACGAGGACAAGGGAATGATAATTTCAAGTGTCGATTGAGAAATTGATATTAGTTTGCACCACGTAGATTTAATATATAAAAACAAATAAAATTGGGGGAGTTGAAATTTTCAGAGAATTTGTATTGGTTGATTTAGTAAAGTAAAATAGCAAGATCAGCTAAGTTATCAACGAGGGTGTGAAATACTAGAGGTGCAGTGTAGATGAAATACTAACTAGATCGGGACATGCCAAGTCATCTTGTAAGTTCAATAAGTGTAAATAATCTCAGGAAGTGGGTAATCTCAGCTTCTCAGCCTATTGAATACCTCTCGCTAGAGTTTTATTAAGACTCTAACCATAACTTTGCTCAACCCTATTTGATTCGGATTAGCAACTGCCCACTACTAGATTTTCTTCCAATACTTAATTATTCTTTCTCAAGCAATAATCAAGCAAGAATAAATAGACCCATATCATAATAAACGGATCTTCATTAATAGATTGAAGAGAATCTAAAAGATTAACACTTAATTGAACAACATGAATATGACTTTAGCAATACCCACTCCAATTAAGTATTCATCATCATACACCTCTAGTTAATCGTTTTAGCTACTCATAGTTAAGAAATTCAAAAACACATTTATCAACAGCATCATTGAATTTAATAGCAAGAGTAGATAAATCAACATCACAAAATAATCTTCAATGGTAGCTGAAATTTGCTAGTACAAAGGGAGATAGAACATAGTACTTTCTACAATTTTCACTCTAATTCATCCTCTTTCAGCTAAGAGAATGTTCTTCAGCTAAAAAGAGAAAAGATGATGTGATGTAGGCTTTCTTTTTTTTTTCTTTCAATTCTCTATTTCTATCTTCCTCTCTACCTCCCCGAGTACAAAGTAATTTATCTCTATTTATACCCTAAAAAGTAGGGAACTTTTCATCTCCTTTTTAGAATTGGATTATACCCTTATGAGTACCATTTTGGAATCAGCGAAAGCACTGGCGGTTCACTGATTACAATTCGTGAATCGTCGGGTTTCTTTTCTGCATCTCCACTAAATTCCAGTGAGCACCGACAGTTCACCCGTCGTTTTGCCGATCTGAATCTGTGAACCGTCGGGTCTTCAAGCCACTTTCCAAACTTTTAAGAATAATTCAGTGACTGGATCGGCGACTCGCCGCTGGCAAGTCATGAACCGTCAGTGGCATTACTCCTCTGAGGCAGTGAGATTCGACCCTTGGCTGACGTTTCACCGGTTTACATCTGCGAATCGCTGATTCACCCTCACTTTCTTCTTTTTTTCTCCATTTTTTCTCTTTTCTTCACTTATAACCATCTATACACAAGGAAAGCAAAATGGGCATAAAATCTAAATAATCAACTCAAGAACGAAACAAAAACTCAATTTTTAGAGCCTAATGAGTTGGTAAATTACCAACTCATCAAAAGTTAAATTTCAGTGGACATATGCCTATGAGAAGAGTTTCCAAGAGTTAATGACTCAACTCAGTTAAGCTCCATTATTGACCCTACCCGAGGGAATAAATGGATTCATTGTGTAATGCGATGCCTTGATGTTTGGTCTTGATTGTGTGTTGATGCAGCATGGTAAGGTCATCGTGTATGCCTGTATACAGCTTAAGACTCACAAGAAAAATTACCTGATGCATGACCTAGAGTTGGCAGTAGTGGTGTTTGCATTGAAGATTTGGAGACACTACTTGTATGGGGTGCATGTGGATGTGTTCATGGACCACAAGAACCTTCAATATGTGTTCACTCAAAAGGACCTAAATTTTCAATAAAGGAGGTGGCTAGAGCTACTTAAGGACTATGAAATGAGTGTCCTTTATCATTCGGGCAAGACCAATGTAGTGGCGGATGCCCTTAGTAGGTTGTCCATGGAGAGTGTGTGTGTCTCATGTAAAGGATGGGAGGAAGGAGTTAGCAAAGGATGTTCATAGGCTTGCTCATTTAGGGGTTCTCCTTAGGAAGATGGTGGTTTCATTATTCAGAATTGTTCAGAATCTTCATTGGTGATCGAGGTCAAGGCTATGCAAGATGAGGACCCTATTTTGGTGAAGTTAAAGGAAACTGTCCCGAATTAGAAGGTGGAGGTCTTCTCCCAAGGGGAAGATGGTGTACTTTGTTATCAAGGTCGTTTATGTGTTTCGGGTGTTGATGACTTGAGAGAGAGGATGTTTGTGAGGCTCATGGCTCTCGATATTTTATCCAGGTGCCAAAAAGATGTACTGATGTGCTATAGATTTACAGCACTTTTGACGCTCATAATTAAGAAAATAGCATGGACTTAGGTGTTCTTATGTGGATATAAGGCACTTTTCCTTTAGTTGCTAGACAAATTGGTGTTGGAGTTAAAAAGTTGCAAAAGAGAGCCTGAAGTATGCAAAATAGGCTCAAAGTGCAATCCACAGTACGAGCCGCATGAAGGTCCTACAAGTCGTACTGATGGCCGTGAAAAGTTGCAGAAGGCTAGTGTTGAAGAGATACAATGTACGAGTCTCAGTACGAGTCCTACCAAGCTTATACTAGTTGTGGTGATGAAATCATGAGAAGATTCAGAAGATTTGCATCAGAGGTTGACTCCTGCTATGGAAAACAAGTACGAACTGTAGGAAGAAGGTACGAGTGTACCATGGCGGTCATGATAAACTTCAAAAGAATTTCAAAGTTTCATAGTTAAGCCATAGGAGCTCAGTACGGATCATTGGATGGAGGTATGTTTCATACCAAGATCCAACACTTAGCCAAAAATCTGCCAGTCATGCATGGTACGAAAGGATGCTATGGGTCGTGTGATCATGCTACGGATCATAGGTTGGTTCGTGCTGAAGGCGGAACCATATATGGAAATTCACCCTGTCGGCCTAAAAAAAGGATTCTTGTGTCTATATAAATACGTTTGATATACTATTTTTAGGGGAATTGATCAGAGAAGTAGATAGAGGTAGGTAGAGAGCAGATTTGGCCGAGAAAAGACATTAGAGAAAGAGAGAATTGAGTTGATTTAACTTGTGATCAACCTTTTCTTGAATTCTTCTTGTTTTTGCTATTTGATGTTGAAAATTTTGTTGATTAATTAAAGGAAGTGTTTATCTCATTCATTCTTGTAAGTATTGATTTATGTTCCTAATCATGAATGCAATTCACAACCTTACAACTATGAGAGGCTAACACCTCCATAGCTAGGGTTGTGGGAACCATGGTGGATTAACAAGCTAGAGTTGCACCAACTGATTTTGAAAACCAATACAAATAGTTATATTGTATTCTCTTCATGCTTAAACATTTCTTAACGGAATGCAACGTTAGGAAATGCCCAAATTCTTGACTTGCTTAGGACTAAGAGGTAGAGATTAGGAAAAGAGAATTACAACGGAGCCTTTATCTTGATGATCATTATATTAACTTGAGTTGCGGACGCAAGATAGTTAAATCTGGAACTTAGTAATAACGGATAGTTTGAAACCGCTCATGACACTTGGATGAGTGATTGAGTATAGTTATTCAATAGGGACTGGTCGGTCGTTTGAATGAACCCATGTTATCAATTCTATAAGTATTGGTGATAATCACGAGTTTATACCCAAAACAGTTATGAACCCATGGGGAACACAAACCCTAGTTATCCTTTAATATTACTCAACACCAGATTTTTAATAATTGTTTTATTTTCGATTTTCTTCAGAATCCCACAATTTTTAAGTAACTACCTCGCAATTTCACTTACCGGTTGTAATCTAGTTCTCCCACATTCCCTGTGGGTTCGACTCCAACCTCTAGTTAGGTTCTTTATTGACAACATCCGTTTCATACTTTAGTAAGAGGTTTTGTTTGAGCGTTATCAAAAACTGGCGCCATTACCGGGGAATACGACTGAGACTAGGTTATTAGCTTGTATTTGACTTGTTGGTAGTTACATTACTTTTACACTTTTTCTTTGTTTTTTTCTTTGTTTTTATTTAGTGACTCTCAGGCTACATCAAAGGTACGATCTTTCTCTTGAACATTCAAAAGGAACATAATAAACTGCCAATGCCTGTGGAAAAAATTGTGACCGATGATGCATTGGCAGCTGTGATAATGAATTATGAAGAAGATGGGAACCCAGAATACACACAAATAGTTAATTCTCTTAATGGGATAGGGTCATATAACTTCACCCCAAAGAAGTTAGAGTTGGACTTAAAGAATCATTCAACACCGTCGGCCAAGCCATCCGTGGAGGTACCACCAATTCTTGAACTGAAAGCATTACCTCCTCATCTCAATTATGCATTCCTTGGGAAGGACAACACTTTTCTGGTCATAATTGCGGCAGACCTGTCAGATGAGCAGGTGGAAGCTTTGGTTAACATCTTGAAAACATACAAAAAGGCAATTGGTTGGACCATAGCTGATATCATCGAAATTCCACCAGACATATGTACTTATAAGATCCAACTTGAACCAAATTGTAAGCCGAGTATAGAGCATCAGCGCCGCCTGAACCCTCCAATGCAAAAAGTCATCATAAAGGATATTATCAAGTGGCTAAACGCTGGGGTGATATATCCCATAAGAGATAGTTAGTGGGTAAGTCCTGTCTAGTGCATGCCAAAGAAAGGAGGGATTATAGCGGTGCCCAATGAAAAGAATAAGTTGATACCAACACGACCAGTCACATGATGGTGTGTATGCATATATTACGGGAAACTCAACCGCTATACCCAGAAAGACCATTTGTAAATGCCATTTCTGGACCAGATGCTTGATAGACTTGCAGGTAAAGGATGGTACTGTTTCCTTGATGGATATTCCTGGTATAATCCAATCACTATTGCTACAAAAGATCAGGAGAAGACAACCTTCACCTGTCCATATGGAACCTTTGCCTTTAGAAAAATGCAATTTGGATTGTGTAATGCACCAGCCACCTTCCAGCATTGTATGATGTCCTTATTCTCATACATGGTGGAGGACACCATTGAAGTGTTTATGGATGATTTTTCTATTGTAGGCGGTTCATTTGAATCATTCCTTAATCATTTGGGAAGAGTACTGAAAAGATGTGAAGAAACCAATCTGGTCCTAAATGAGGAAAAATGTCATTTCATGGTTCAAGAGGGGATATTATTGGGCCATAAGATCTCAGGAAAGGGGATCGAGGTGGAAAAGGAAAAAATCGAGGTTATAGTAGGATTTCCACCCCCTATTTCTGTAAAAGGAGTCAGAAGCTTTTTAGGGCATGCAAGATTTTACTGGCGCTTTATCAAGGATTTTTCAAAAATTGCACAGCCACTGTGCAAATTACTGTAGAAAGAGGTAACGTTTGTGTTCAATGAGGCATTTCTAAAGGCCTTTGAGTTTCTAAAGGAAAATATCACCACTGCTCCCATCATCATAGCTCCAGATTGGTCTCCTCCCTTTGAGGTAATGTGTGATGCTAGTGGCGTTGCTCTTGGTGCTGTTTTAGGCCAAAGGAGAGCAAAGATGTTTCATCCAATCCATTATGCAAGAAGAACACTCAATACAACCCAGAAGAATTATTTAGTCACAAAACAGGAAATACTGGCGGTGGTCTTTGCATTTGAAAAATTCTAACCATATTTTCTTGGAACCTGGGTGATTATTCATACAGACCATGATGCGTTAAGGTACCTGATGTCCAAGAAGGATTCCAAGCCCATATTGATTCAGTGGGTTCTCTTTCTTTAGGAATTTCAGTTTGATGTGAAGGATCGAAAGGGAACAGAAAATTAGGTGGCAGATCATCTGTCCAGGCTTGAGTCTGAAGCGAAGCAGAGGATGGAGTTTGAGATCAATGATGCCTTCCCAGATGAACAGGTACTAGCTGCATCACAGGATTTGATTCCTTGGTTTGCCGATTTTGCAAATTACTTGGTTAGCAAGGTGATGCCAGCAGACCTAACTCCTTAGCAGAAGAGAAAGTTCTTATTTGATGCCCGCAGATATTACTGGGATGAGCCATATTTATTCCGCATTTTTGCAGACAAAATCATTCGTAGGTGTGTCCCAGAAGTAGAGATGCTGAGCATTCTGGAGGCATGTCACTCATCTCCTGTTGGGGTCACCATAATGGTATCAGAACGACACATAAGATTTTACAATGCAGATATATCTGGCCATCTATTCACCAAGATGCATATGACTTCCCCAAGTATTGTGATTAATGCCAAGGCAGGGAAATATTACCCATAGACATGAGTTGCCACTAACCCCCATCTTGGAAGTACAATTGTTTGATGTGTGGGGGATTGATTTCATGGGCCCTTTCATCAGCTCATTTGGAATGAAATATATTATGGTGGCTGTGGATTATGTCTCCAAAAGGGTGGAGTCAATTTCCCTACCAAACAATGAAGGCAAGATTGTTACAGCATAACTTCGAAAACATATCTTCGCCAGGTTTGGCATTCCCAGAGCTATTATCCGTGATGGTGGATTTCACTTCGGCAATCGCCTCTTCAAAACCTTATTGGAAATATATGGTGTCAGGCATAAGGTGTCCACACCCTACCACCCTCAGTCGAGTGGACGAGTGGAAGTTTCAAATAGGGAAATCAAGAACATACTGGCCAAGACAGTGAATACTAGCTGGAAAGATTGGTCAAGGAAGCTCGATGATGCACTATGGGCTTACAGAATAGCTTATAAGACTCCTATTGGTTCATCTCCGTACCAGCTGGTTTATGAAAAAGAAAGCCACTTACCAGTTGAACTAGAGCATAAGGTATTTTGGGATCTGAAAAGGCTGAACATGAACTGGAATGAAGCTGCCAAGCTAAGGCTTAACCATCTTAATGAGATGGATGAATTCTGACTTAAGGCTTATGAGAGTGCAGCCATCTGTAATGAAAGAATGAAGATCTACCATGACAAAAAGATTGCAACAAAGGAGTTTGCCCTGGTGATTTAGTCCTATTGTTTGACTCAAGACTCAGGTCGCATCCTGGGAAGTTGAAATCTAGAAGGATGGGACCTTACAAAGTAGTGCAAGTGTCTCCATATGGTGTAGTGGAACTTGAGAACAAAGAAGGAAAAATATTTAAAGTAAATGGGCAAAGAATAAAAGTGTATCTATGAGATGAGGAAGAATTAAAAAGAATAGAGGATGTATACCGACGACTCTTTTTCGCATCGAGCGCGTCCGCAAGTGTAAGGGTCGTGCAAGTAATATAGTGGCTCTTTTTAAGAACCGGATTGTCGAACCCACAGGGGCTAGACCCATTCCTCTAACTATCCATTTCTAGTGTGATCTTAAATACCTAAAGTGTTGGTTATAGACCTTTTTGATTGAGAATAATTAAGTCTACGTTTGGTCAACAAAATATTCTGAAATTACTCTAGGAGCAACATAGAGTTAAAACCAGATAATCATGCGAGACTACGATTTGCAATGGATTAAGCATTGAACTATCAATTTTTATTTCACATAATTAGAATTGCATGTTTATGGTCTTTCGAGCCTCTAAACACGGCAATCTAGCCTCAGCATCATTGTGAGCGAGGATGCTAATTTCTAGTCGCGGGCAATCGAATTATGTTGTGGTTTTACGGGGAAACGATTGGGACTTTCGTGCGTCTAACCATTTAACTTTAACTTAGCCTCACAACTACTTCTTCGAGTGGTGATGTGACATCCCAAGTTGGTCTTTCCTGTAACTTGCAGTGTCCAACCAAGCAAGGTGTTAGGTATATTTCTATCCTGAACACAAAATTCTATCCCTAGATACAAAACTGCTCCTCATTCTCATGTACTGACCTAGGTAATGCTTTCTCAAGCTATCACCCGAGCTAACAAATATGCTTTCATGGTGATCAATCATAAAAACAACCAACAATCGAATGCAAGAGCGAAAACAGCAATCAATAACTTAATTCCAAAACAATATCATAAAATCACAATCATAATTCATGGCTTCAACCCTAGAGGAAGGGTTCTAGCCATCATGTTCAATAAAACTACTCTACACTACTAGTAAACTACTCTAAAACTACATTCTTACACGAGTTTGGTAGATAAGGGAATTTTCAAACCCTAGATGAGTTCTCCCATTTCTCCCTTCACTCCTAGGTAGTTTTCCAGAATAAAATCGTAACCAAATGGAATTAGGAGCTAAGGCTCCCTATTTATATACATGGAGAACGTGCTTAATTTAGCTTGTCGTGGGAGCTGGCTCCGTGTCACGGAGTGTAGCGGAGCCTTGCCTCCGTGACACGGAGGTAACGAAAGCTCACTAGAATCACCCGAAAATAGGCCCTCGGCAGCACCTTGCCGCGTTGGTAGCATATCACGCTGCTTAGGCGGCGGCGTTAGCTGCTCTCTATGTCGCGCAGCCTGCTGCTTAGTGGCACGTTGCCAATGTGCGGGTGGTTTGTTGTGCGCAGCTTGCCTACCGTGGCACGTTGCCGATGCGCGAATGTGGGCTGTTTTGTGCCTCCTCTTTGCCGATGTTCGCGTTTTACTTCCCGATTCAGCCTCTCTACTTCACCCAGCTCATGGATTAGTTCATAAAGTCATCAAAACCTACAAAACAAAGACTAATCATGTTGGTTAGCACATATCTTCACATTCATATAAAATCACATGAAAATGTATACAATAGCAGATAAACAAGACTAATTTAGGTTATCAAGCGTCATTCGGGCATGCTATTTTGCCAGCGATCATATACCTTGATGATGCTTGAAGAGTCACAAAGAAGTCACGTCGTGTCGTGACATTAAATAAGAGGCGATGAATTGGAAGCAACCCATGGAATGTGAAGTCTGAGAGTAGCCCTAGGTATGTTATCTTCCCTATGTTCTTATAGATGATGCTTCGGCGAAGAAGCTTACTTTTCAAAAGGGAGGGGTATACTTGTGATTTTGGGATTTTCTTCGTCTGGGGTTTTTTCTTGTCGTATTTCTTTTCCCTCAGGAATGCTATGTAGTAGAACCGGCATGTGTAGAATTTTATTTTTAGGTTGTGATTTTTTAATTAGAAAGTAGCTTAGGAGTAATCCAGCCAATAAAAATACACTAGTTTTGGTTTTGAAAAACATTGTCCACATTTAAAATTTTTTTTGATGCATTAGCTATGTATTTGTGACAACATGCATGATTACTATGGATCGTTTGATGTTATTTAGTTTGTCAACATGAGTAGTCTTGTTAAGACATGTATAAAGCAGGACTAGTGAGGTGAAAATAGTTCATGTACCATGTGTGAGTGAGGTATAGTATTCGAGTTTTGTATTGTGTTGAAGATCTAAGAACTTTCTGGTTGGTCTTTGCATAGGCTAAAGGATGGTTGGTTAGTATATGATCATAGGCCATTGTTTAGCTCACTTTTAGCCTATATTACCCTACCAAAGTGGCATGAATCCCTTGATCCCAAGTTTGAGCCTTAATAGACCATGTTTCTTTGATTGACCGATTAACCGTACCCATTTTTTACAATGAACCTGTTTTGGCCCTGGTCCTTCCTTGGATATTGTGAACCTCAGCATCAGCAAAATGCATAAGTTGAGGTGTCTAGATGTAGGGGGTGCGTAAATGGTGGGAATGGAAGAAGGAAAAGAAAAAAAGAGAAGAAATGGTGAAAAATGAGGTGTGGTGAGATGAAAAGAAAAGGATGAAAAATGCTGAAAATCTTGAAAAAGAAAACTCAAAGCGAAATGAAAATGATATAAAAGTTGAAAACCCACCACACCCATACAAATGTGTAAAAAAGGGGGTAAAAAGGCCAAAAAAGGGAATGAAAGAGTAAAAGTGTGAAATAGGTGAAATCATTCCGCCAATGTAGGTAGTGCCAAGAAGGATAATCACTAAGCCAAATCCTCCATCTTCATCATGTCCAGACCTAATCCTACATTACAAGCTATATCATATCCTATAGTGATCCTAATTCGACCATCTAATAAACCAAAGCAGAGAAAATAAGGGCAAGCCTATGGTATCTGACACATAATGCTTGTAACTTCTTTGTGAGAGTGAGAGCCTTACTTGTCTAGTCCCATGTTATGTTTGACATCTCATATCTAAGTGGGAACTTCATTTGTGTGAGGGTACATGGAATATGTTTGCTTTTACCATTGGGCTAATGTGTTGAAAACGTTGGTGATGACTTGATTGCCTGTTGATAGATGGATGACATGTTTTGATCCTTGTTTATGATGTTTTGAGGTTGCTTATAATGCATTAGCTCATATTGTTCCATGAGAAAGGGTCAATAGAGTTTGTCTAGGAAGTGCAAGTTTTATTGGGATATTGGTTGTAGTATCTTAAGTCTATTTTCTAGTTGAGCGTCATGTTTAGTTTTTTCTTTCTTTGCCTAGGGGACATTGAAAGTCTTAAGTTGAGAGGTGTTGATGTGTTGTAGATTTACAAGCACTTTTGATGCTCAGAGAGCTAAGAAAATATCACGGACTTAGGTGTGTTTACGTGGATATAAGACACTTTTCCTTTGGTTGCGGGACAAATCGGTGTTGGATTTAAAAGTTGCAAAAGAAAGCCTGAAGTATGCAAAATAGGCTCAAAGTGCAGTCCACAGTGTGAGTCGTAGGAAGGTCCTACGAGACATACTGATGGTTGTGAAGTTGCGGAGAAGGCTAGTGTTGAAGAGATGCTATATACAGGTCTCAGTATGAGTCTCACCAAACTTTGTACAGTCGTGGTGATGAAGTCGTAAGAAGATTCAGAAGATTTGCATAAGAGGTTGACTCCTGTGCAGCTTAGTATAACTCAGGTACGGAAGGGTACTATTATCGCCAGTAATAGTGACTATCTTTCCTAAGCGCTTTCAATACATCCTCCCTCATTGCGAACTTCCCTTCCCTTACTTCACCTTTTTATCCTTGGTAGTTTTCTTAATTTCCTCTTTTGTTTTTCCTTTATTTAGGCACTTTAGACTTATCAGTAAGGAGTTCCATAAGTAACTTTTCATTAAATTATTTTCTTACTCCTTAATCATGATTAACCACTTTCACACAAGTGCACCTTTGTCCTTTTCTCATTTCTACAACTTGCTACTTTTCCTTTCTGTTCATTCTTCTCATCCCTTTACTCTTTCAGATTTTTCTTCTTCAAGCGCTTAGGAGCTTTGGATAAATTTAAGGTCAATGAAAGAAAAGGATTAACTTATGTTGCGGCTATCAAAGAATAGGCTCAAGGCTCGACGGGGCTAACTAGGATTAATTTTTTCAAGGTAGGTAAACTGAGAGATAACAATTAGGTTAATTCAATGAAATGCCTAAATCATCTCCTACAATTCACATCCTTCATTTCGTTTCATAAACACACCAGGCAAATTCTGGATAATCCACAATAGCACATAGAATACTCAAAAAACCTCACACTCATGGCATGCTCAATTCAAGACACATTCATGAGACTCTTACTCGATTAATCACAAGAATTCAAAATTAGCTTCAATACTATTGAGTCAAATTCAAGCCTAAGTGTCTCAAACATAGTTATACATTTACATGCTTCAACACTGACCATACTTGCATCTTACAATCATATAGCACATAACAAGAACATCAAGCATCCATTAGCTACGGTTTAAAAACCGACATCTATAAACTAATTTTCCTCAAGGCAGGTCGTCATCCATCCATTGTTGGAAACAGTCCCTAACGATGACTAAAACATTATATACAGACAAAGAAAAAAATTTTTTATTCTTCAGTTCAAAAACCACCCGTTCGAAAGAATCGAAAGAAAAACCAACGAGGTGATGAAGTCATGCATGACTCACAAAATTTTTCAAATTTTTCTCATTTTTCACACAAGCATTACATTCACCAACAATTTATTAAGCACAAAAATATTTAAATTTCCCTTGAAATTTCCCTCACCCCACACTTAAATCATGCTATGTCCTCATAGCATCCAATTAACTTTATTTATAAGGGTGAGAAATACTCCTGAGGCCTTTGAAGCTGGGCGATAGCATGTTTTCCTCAACTTGCACCGGTGGGTGGTCGACCCCACACTTTTCCTCTTCAATAACGCACTAGATTCCTCCTCCGAGGGGTACTCAGACTTCCCTCCACCTGTGCCTAACTTTCCACAAAAAACTACAAACAAAAAAATGAAGAATAACAAAAATCAAAACAAAAATCAAAATTCCAATTGTGCACAGGTACCCTTGGGTTTGCCTCCCAAGCAGCGCAGCAATTTTTACGTCGTGGCACGACGTGGACTACCTTTTCAGGACATCCTCATACCTGGGTTCTCTTTCGATAACCATCTCCTCTTCTTTTGCTGTTTAGAGGAAACAGCCTCCACTCTGTTCCTCCATTCCTCCAACTTCTTCTCACTTTGAAGCCCTTTAGCCAGACTCGGGCTCAACACTTGACATTTGCCTTTGGCTGTGCACCTGTGGAATCATCCACCCCACACTCATCCTCTGCCAACACACTTACCTGGCAAAGGTTTCTGTAGTGTGCGGATGGGTTTATTTCTTGAAAGACAGGCGAAGGTTTCTTCATCATCCTCGACCCTCATTTTCGGGGTCCCTTCTTTCAAGTCAATCACTGCTCCTCCGGTGAAGAATGGCCGTCCCAAGATTAAGTGTACCTGGTCATCAACCTGAAAATCTAAAACAATAAAATCAGCAGGTATAATAAATTTGCCTACTTTGATGAGAAGGTCCTCTATGATTCCATCCGGTGTCACTCGCGACTTGTCGGCCCGGGTTTGCAGCATCAACCTTATCGGCCTCGGTTTTCCCAACCCCAAGGTGTTGAATAAGGATAGGGGCATTAGATCAACTGCTGCCCCTAAGTCTCACAAAGCTCGTAGCACCTCTGCTTTACCAATTTGTATGGGGAGGGTAAAACTCCCGGGGGTCTTTTGAGCTTCTTTGGCATTTTTGCTCAGCACCCTATGACTGCATTCCTCAGTCGGTGCTACAATCCTGGATATCCCCAATCTAACTTTGTTCGCCATCACGTCCTTCAAGTATTTAGCATACTTGGGCATTCCTGCAAGACATCAATAAAAGGCAAATTTATGAAGTTCTTTGGAAATCTCAAAGAACTTTTTGAAGCGTTCCTCCTCCTTGCTCTTTAAAATCACTGAGGGAATGGTGGTGGTGGTCTTTGTGCTGGCTGCAATGGAAGGGTTTTGTTTTATTCCAGCTTTTTGATTTTCTCGATGTCGGTGGATGGTCCTGGTCTTACCAACTCCGGCTGCACCTCTTTTCTCAACTCTTTAGGCCTTGCATCGGCTAGCGCCTTCCACTTCTAAGACCGATGGCATTGATCTGTCGGGGTTAGGATCTGCGTCGCTTGGTAATCCCCTTACTGGCCTCATATTTGAGCAGCTGCTATTTGACCCACTTGTTTTCAAGGTGCGGGTGGCTACTTGATGATTCATTAAGTCTCTTTGCTGCCATCCTGCCTGATTTTCTGCTAATAGATTTTGGGTCTCCATAATTTTCTGCGGTGTTTCCTCAATGCGGGCTGCACTATGCCCATCAATGCTATTCTAGCGTCTTGATGTTGTTGAGGTTGTGTAAAATTCACTTTTGGTTTCCACCCCAAGAAGAATTCAGGTGTCCACAGCAATTTTTGTTGGAGTTGTTTACGAAATTCTGATTCCTTTCCACATTCCCAACAAGATTAGTGATTCAGTTGGCTCCACAAGATTCTGCGTTGTGCCAATTACTACCACAAATTTCCCTGTAGAACTTCTTGAACTGCATTGACTGGCCTTTGGTGTTGGTTCATACTCAGTCTATTAGATTTGAGTCATCATCGATGCTGGAACGAAGCTAACTGTGCTGCCAAGGCATTCAAACCATCTTGCTTCTATCAGCGATCTTCTTCACCTTCCCCTCTGCATTGACTCGATGTCTGCCACTCACGGATTTCCTTGGGCAATTCAGTTCAACAAAGTGTACAACTTATCATATGTCTTCTCCAAGGCTTGCCCACCCGATCACGAGTCTAGCAAATTTTTGTGTGTGAGTCTAGACTTTCTACAAGAGTATGGGCCAACACTTCATTTGATTGCTGGTGATGGGGACGGTCTCTCAACAATGGCTTGAATCTTTCCCAAGCCATATATAAGTTCTCATCGGGCTTCTGCTTGGGCGAGTATTTCACTTCACAACTTTGCAGTCTTGCCTGAAGGAAAGAATCTGATAAGGAACTTCTTAGCCAAGTCATTCCATCAGAGTTATGGAGTTCGGTGGCTGGGCTGACCTTCAGCCACTTTTCGCCTCTCCCAACAATTAAAATGGGAAGAGGGTCGGTCGGACATAATGTCTGTGGACACGCCGGTGGGGAAAAACGTGTCACTAATCTCTAGAAAGCTCTGTAAGTGCTGCTGTGGGTCCTCATGTGCCATTCCACTGAATTGACCACTCGAATGTAACGGTTGCACAGTGTTGTTTAAGCTCCAAGTTCCCTCCAGGAACTCACGGTTCACGGATACTAGAGTCACATTTGTCGCTAGTGGGATTGCCACTTCGCGAACTGGTCTTGGTGCCATTGGTTCCGATGACAATTCTGCTTGTCCCGCGGGTGGTTGTTGTTGTACCTTTTCTTGAAGTCTCTTCAACTTTTACTCTAGAGCTACTCTCCTTCGCAAATCGATTTGACGTTGCAGTTCCGGCAAAGCGGTTCCACAGAAGCTCTCTATTTCTAGCCAGCTCGGCAGGCAACCTGTCACCTGCAAATAGTCAGACTAAGACCAAGTTTTCAACACTTAAGGAAATTCAAAAATCACACAAGTTGGTCTTTCATAGCTTCGTGTGTCAATAAGCAAGGTGTTAGGTATATTTCTATCACGAACACAAAAATCTATCCCTAGATACAAACATGCTCCTCCTCACATTCTCATGTGCAGCCTAGGTAATGCTTCCTCAAGCTATTACCCAAGTTAACAAATGTGCTTTCATGGTGATCAATCATAAAAACAACCAACAATCCAGAATGCAAGACGAAAACAACAATCAATAACCCAATTCCAAAACAATTTCTTAAAATCACAATCATAATTCATGGCTTCCAGCCTAGAGGAAGGGTTCTGGCCATTCATGTTCAAATAAAACTACTCTACACTACTAATGGCTTCTCCTAAACTACATACTTACACGATTTTGGTAGATGTTAGGGAATTTTCAAACCCTAGATGAGTTCTCCATTTCTCCCTTCACTCTAGGTAGTTTTTCCAGAATAAAATCGTAACCAAATGGAATTAGGAGCTAAGGCTCCTATTTATAGTAAATGGAAATCGTGCTTAATTTGGCTTGTCATTGGAATGGCTCCGTGTCACGGAGTGTATCGCGAACCTTGCCTCCGTGACACGAGTTTGTGAGAAACTCACTAGAAATCACTAGAAAATAGGCCCTCGGCACCTTGCGCGTTGGTAGCATGTCACGCTGCTTAGGCAGCACGTTGGCATCTCTATGTCGCGCAGCCTGCCTGCCGTGGCACGTTGCCAATGTGCAGGTGGGCTGTTGTGCGCAGCCTCACAGTATTGCGTTAGCACGATCTTGTAGTGGTGTTTTGTGCCTCCTCTTTGCCGATGTTATGATTTTGTTCGATTCCAAGCCTCTACTTCACCAACTCATGGATTAGTTCCTCAAAGTCATCAAAACCTACAAAACAAAGACTAATCATGTTGGTTAACATATCTTCACATTCATATAAAATCACATGAAAATGTATACAATAACTTAGATAAACAAGACTAATTTAGGTTATCAAGCGTCATTCGGGCATGCTATTTTGCCCGCGATCATATCACCTTGATGATGCTTGAAGTTACAAAAGTCACGTCGTGTCGTGACATTAAATCAGGCGATGAATTGGAAGCAACCCATGGAATGTGAAATCCCGAGTAGCCCTAGGTATGTTCCTTTTCCTATGTTCTTATAGATGATGCTTCGGCGAAGAAACACTTTTCAAGGGGAGGGGGGTATACTTGTGATTTTTGTTTTTTATTCGTCGGGGGTTTTTCTTGTCGTATTTCTTTTCCCTCGGGAATGCTATGTGATAGAACCGGCATGTGTAGAATTTTATTTTTTTAGGTTGAGATTTTTAATTAAGTAACTTAGGAGTAATCAGCCAATGAAAGTGCACAAGTTTTGAAGTTTTAAAAACATATGTCCCTGTTTAAAAAATTTCTAATGCATTAGCTATGTATTTGTGACAACATGCATGATTACTATGGATCGTTTGATGTTATTTAGTTTGTCAACATGAGTAGTCTTGTTAAGACATGTATAAAACAGACTAGTGAGGTGAAAATAGTTCATGTACCATGTGTGAGTGAGGTATAGTATTCAGTTTTGTATTGTGTTGAAGATCTAGAACTTTCCTGGTTGGTCTTTGCATAGGCTAAGGATGGTTGGTTAGTATATGATCATAGGCCATTATTGTTTAGCTCACTTTTAGCCTATATTATCCTACCAAAGTGGCATGAATCCCTTGATCCCAAGTTTGAGCCTTAATAGACCATGTTTCTTTGATTGACCGATTAACCGTACTTATTTTTTACAATGAACCTGTTTTATTTGGTCCTTCCTTGGATGTGTGAACCTACGGCATCGACAAAATGCATAAGTTGAGGGTGTCTAGGTAGGGGTGCGTAAGTAATTGGGAATGGAAGAAAGGAAAAGAAAAAAAGAAGAAATGGTGAAAAATGAGGTGTGGTGAGATGAAAAGAAAAGGATGAAAAATGCTGAAAATCTTGAAAAAGAAAACTCAAAGCGAAATGAAAATGATATAAAAGTTGAAAACCCACCACACCCATACAAATGTGTAAAAAGGGAGTAAAAAGGCCAAAAAAGGGAATGAAAGAGTAAAAGTGTGAAATAGGTGAATCGTGCCGCCAATGTAGGTAGTGCCAAGGAAAGGATAATCACTAATAAAATCCTCCATCTTCATCATGTCGGACTAAATCCTACATTACCAAGCTATATCATATCCTATAGTGATCCTAATTCGACCATATAATAAACCAAAGCAGAGAAAATAAGGGCAAGCCTATGGTATCTGACACATAATGCTTGTAACTTCATTGTGAGAGTGAGAGCCTTACTTGTCTAGTCCCATGTTATGTTTGACATCTCATATCTAAGTGGGAACTTCATTTGTGTGAGGGTACATGGAATATGTTTGCTTTTACCATTGGACTGTGTTGAAAACGTTGGTGATGACTTGATTGCCTGTTGATAGATGGATGACATGTTTTGATCCTTGTTTATGATGTTTTGAGGTTGCCATAATGCATTAGCTCATATTGTTTCCCCTTTTTTAGGCACTTTAGACTTGCTCCAGTAGAGTTCCATAAGTAACTTTTCATTAAATTATTTCTTACTCCTTAAATCATGATCAACCACTTTCACACAAGTGCACCTTTGTCCTTTTCTCATTTCTACATCTTGCTACTTTTCCTTCTGGTTCATTCTTCTCACTTTACTCTGGTGATTTTTCTTCAAGCGCTTAGGAGCTTTGGTTCAAATTTAAGGTCAATGAAAGAAAAGGATTAAGCTTATGTTGCAGCTATCAAAGAATAGGCTCAAAGCTCGGCAGGCTAACTAAGTTATTTTTCAAGGTAGGTAAGGCGGGATAACAATTAGGTTAATTCAAGAAATGCCTAAATCATCTCCTACAATTCATCCTTCATTTGTTTCATAATCACACCAGGCAAGTTCTAGACAATCCACAATAGCATAGAATACTCAAAACCTCACCTCACACATACTCAATTTCAAGACACATTCCCTTGAGACTCTTACTTAGCTAATCACAAGAATTCAAAAATTAAGCTTCAATCCTATTGAGTCAAATTCAAAACCTAAGTGTCTCAAACAAAAAGTTATACATTTACATGCTTCAACACTGACCATATTTGCATCTTACAATCATGTATAGCACATAACAAGAACATCAAGCATCCATTAGCTACAATTTCAAAAACCCGACATCTATCGACTAATTTTCCTCAAGACGGTCGTCATCCATCCACATCGGAAACAGTCCCTAACGATGACTAAAACATTATATACGAGACAAAGAAAAAAATTTATTCTTCGGTTCAAAAACCCCCGTCGGAAAAGAACCGAGAAAAGAAAAACCAGCAGGTGATGAAGTCATGCTTGACTCACAAAAAGTTTTCAAATTTTTCTCATTTTTTTCACACAAGCATTACAATCACCAAAAATTTGTTAAGCACAAAATTTTTAAATTTATGAAATATCCCTCACCCCACACTTAAATCATGCTATGTCCTCTTAGCATCCAGTGCTGTTATAGGGTGAGAAATATCCCTGAAGCCTTTAGGCCTAGCTAATTACATGCTTTATTCCACAGCTTTTGATGGGTGGTTGACCCCACACTTTTCCTCTTCCATGCTTACTAGCTTCCTCCTCAGAAATTGCTCAGACTTCCCCTCCCACTTGTGCCTAACTTTCCACAAAAAACAACAAACAAAAATTAAAATAACAAAATCAAAGCAAAATCAAATTACAAATCGTACCTGAGGTACCCTTGGGTTGCCTCCCAGCGGCGCCTTATTTTACGTCGTGGCATGACGTGGACTACCCTTTTCAGGACATCCTCATACACGGGTTCTCTTTCGAGAACCATCTCCTCTTCTTTTCTTTGTTTAGAGGAAACAGCCTCCACTCCTGTTCCTCCCTTCCTCCAAGTTCTTCTCACTTTGAAGCCCTTTACTTGAGACTCGGGCTCAGCACTTGACTTTGCCTTTGGCCGTGCACACCCAGTGGATCGTCCACCCACACTCATCCTCTGCCAACACACTTACCTGACAAAGGTTTCTGTAGTGTGCGGATGGGTTTATTGGATGGGTTTATTTCTTGGTAGACGCGGAAGGTTTCTTCTTCATCCTCGACCCTCATTTTCAGGGTCCCTTCTTTCAAGTCAATCACTGCTCCTCCGGTGTCCAAGAATGGCCGTCCCAAGATTAGGGGTACCTGGTCATCAACCTGAAAATCTAAAACAATAAAATCAGCAGGTATAATAAATTTGCCTACTTAGATGAGAAGGTCCTCTATGATTCCATCAGGTGTCACTCACGACTTGTCAGCCAGCTGCAGCATCAACACACACCCGAGTCCGACTCACGAAGCATCACAATACACCACAAAACCATCGGTACCCTCGGGTACGGTCAACATTGGTGTTGTAGTGAGTCGGCTCTTCAACTCTTGGAAGCTTTTCTCACAAGCCTCCGACCATTGAAACTTCACCTTTTTTTGAGTCAATGTAGTCAATGGTGCAGCAATAGATGAAAAACCCTCCACAGATCTCCGGTAGTAACCTGCTAAGCCCAAAAAGTTCCTGATATCTGATGGGTTCAACGGTCTGGGCTAATTCTTTACCGCCTCGATCTTCTTGGAGTCTACTTTTATGCCCTCACCTGATACCACATAACCTAAAAATGCCACCGAGTCTAACCAAAACACACATTTGTTGAAATTTGCATACAACTGGCGATCCTTGAGGGTCTGAACCACTATTCTCAGTGAGCGGCATGCTCCTCCTCACTCCGAGAGTATGTAAGAATGTCATCAATGAAAACAATCACGAACGTTTCTAAGTATGCCTTGAACACCCTATTCATTAGATCCATAAAAGCTGAAGGGGCATTGTTAGTCCAA
Organism: Datura stramonium; assembly: GCA_018107945.1. Taxonomy (NCBI): domain Eukaryota; kingdom Viridiplantae; phylum Streptophyta; class Magnoliopsida; order Solanales; family Solanaceae; genus Datura; species Datura stramonium. The sequence goes on from JACEIK010011217.1 coordinate 33,007, forward strand.
AAGAAATAACCCACAAATTCGTAGTGACCATATCGAGTCTTAAAAGCAGTCTTTGGGATGTCTCTCTCCCTAACCCTGAGTTGGTGATACCCGGACCTGAGATCAATCTTGGAGAAACACTTGGCACACTGAAGCTGGTCAAACAAATCATCGATCCTGGGTAAGGGATACCTGTTCTTGACGGTAACCTTGTTCAACTGCCGATAGTCAATACACATGCAAAGGGAACCATCCCTCTTTCGAACAAATAATACTGGTGCATCCCATGGAGACTTACTCGGCCTAATAAAGCCCTTATATAATAGGTCCTTCAATTGATCCTTCAACTCTTTTAGCTCGGCTAAAGCCATTCTATAAGGAGAAATAGATATAGGCTGCGTGTTGGGAAGAAAATCTATAACGAAATCAATCTCCCGCTCAGGAGAGACACCTGGAAAATCATAAGGAAAGACCTTTGGATACTCACGCACTACTGGTACGGACTGGATAGTCGGGGTCTCGGACTCCACGTCCTTAACCCTAACTAGATGGTACATGCAACCTTTATAAATCATCTTTCTGGCCTTAAGGTAGGAAATAAATCGACTTACAGGCACAATTGAACTACCCTTCCATTCTAAGATTGGCTCACCTGGAAATTTGAACTCTACTAACGGGGTCCTACAATTAACTGAAACATAGAATTCAAATAGCCAATCCATGCCAAGAATAACATCGAAATTGGTCATGGCTAACTCTATCAAGTCTGTTGAGGTGACCTTATGAAGAACTGAAATTGGGGAATCTCAATACACCCGTCTAGCTATAAATGAGTCACCTACTGGAGTAGAAACTAAGAAGGGCTCCGTCAAAACATCTGGACTGACTTTGAAGTTACTAGCTATGTATGGTGTAATAAAAGATAGGGTAGCCCTTGGATCTAGCAATGCATATACATCAACATGAAAGACTCTCAACATACTGGTGACTACATCTGGTGAGGCCTCCTGTTCCTGATGAGTGGCTAAGGCATAGAATCTGTTCTGGCGCTGCCCGCCAGCTGTGCTAGTGGATGCCCCCTGATGTTATGTGCGTGGGGGTGGGGCTGTTGAACTAGAAGCTGGGCCTCAACACTCGACCTGATCCTATCTCGTAGTGGGAAAATCTCTTAGCATATGTCCAGGCTGACCACATTCAAAACACACTCCTGACCCTACCAAAGACTAGCTTATGTGTCCTCGGCCGCACCAGCAACAAGCTGGAATGATGGAGTCTACGTGGCTACTGTTATGACCCCTCGAGCCTGACGCTCGCCATCTCTGATCATGTCTTGGCCTAGATGGCACACTTAGTGCTTAAGATGTTGGGGATGATGATCTCTGGTGGGTATACTATTGGTGCCCACCACTGAACCTCTGCTGAGAGAATCTATGGTCCACAGTCCTGGCCCTCTTGGCCTCCCTCTCCCTCAAATGTGTCGCCTCCATCTGCTGAGCATATAGCACCATATGAGGGAAATCCATGTCCTGATGGAGCATAGTTGTCCTTCAGTCCTTGTCCAAATATCCTACCATACCATGCACAAATCTGCTCACCTGTAACCGCTGGTCGGCCACAAACTCCACGGCATACTTAGATAGGCGGGTGAACTCAAGGGCGTACTCCTGAACATTCATCCTTCACTGCTTTAAATTCACGAACTCAGCTGCTTTGAACTCCCTCATCTCTTGAGGGAAGAACCGATCTAGGAATGCAACCTAAAACTCCTCCCATGTGATCGGACCTGCTGCTGCGATCCTACTGTTCTTCCACTAGCGGAAACCAAATATGCACAACCCCCTTCAACTAGTAGGAGCCAACTCTGTACACTACACACTACTCACCCCCATAATCTGGGTGATCTTGAAAATCTTATCAATAAAATCATGCGGGTCCTCATCTTCCTTTGACCCTAGAAACTCCGGCAGGTTCAACCTCAAGAAGTCCCTGACTCTAGTCGCCGCTGCATTTTCATTTTGCGGAACATGCTCAACGGCCTACTGATTAACCTGAGCGGTCAAGGCCTGCGCAAGCATCTAAATGGTAGCTCATAACTCATGAAGGTGGTGAAAGCCACGAGGATGGTAACAGTTATGAGCATCAGCGAGCCCCATTAGTTCAGGAGCCTCAGGCACCGGAGCCAGCCGCTCATGCTGAGTTCTGAGCTACCATTCATATGCTTGCGCAAGCCTTGACCGCTCAGGTTAATCAGTAGGCCGTTGAGAATGTTCTGCAAAATGACAATGCAGCGGTAGCTAGAGTCAGGGACTTCTTGAGGTTGAACCCACCGGAGTTTCTAGGGTCCAAGGTAGATGACCCGCATAATTTTATTTAT
>JACEIK010011218.1:7375-38570 GCA_018107945.1 Datura stramonium
TTTAAAAAGATAAAACAACTCATTTTTAATTAAAAAAGTAGCTCATTTTGTAAGTTAAAAAATAGCCCATTAATTAGGCCCATAACCGAAAAAACCGAATCGAACTTGAAAAAACCCGAACCGAACCGAATTAGTTTGGTTCGGTGTTTGGTACACTACATGAAAAACCGAAAACCAAAAAAACCGAATCGAAATTTAAAAAAACTGAACCGAAAAACTGAATGCCCACCCCTACCAGCACCTAGTGTCGCACTGGGTCTGAACTAATCTAATTGGACTAGTGCACTACTGGTGCACATCGACACTTAATTTAAGAAATCAACGAGCTATATCTCGGCTGTAAATATAGCCCCTGGCTGACAAGACCACTTATAAAGGAAGACAGCTAACCAGAACAACATAATAACAAGGATCCTATGAGGGTTGACAAGACCCCCATGTTGTCTAGTTATAACCGAAACGTAAATCAGGCACTAAACTATGTTACGGCCAATAAGGGCGCTATCTAAAAGCTAAACAAGGCCCAACAGGACCATCAAAGGAGATAAAGCACACATGGGCCCCAGACGGCCAACAACACACTAACCACAGACAATATACAATAGTCTGCAAGCCTCTTGGAATGGTATAATTGCCGGGACAAGGCCCCAACCTACCCCAAAGCTATACATCAAAAGTAAACCTCATTTAACTTTTATGTCCTGAAGGAAGGAGCTGAATAAACTACTGACCTCAGCTAAAGGCTAGGAACGTCCCGAACCACGTCTATCCGCACCCACAGGCAAGTAATGTAGCGCGCCGAGTGGGAGTCAATACAACATGTACCGAATATGTAAGGTAGGAAGATAATAACTAACTAAAAGCGGGTAAAACTGTAGTAATCAAAGAAGAGAGGAAGAGTTTAACCTGAATACTTTCCCTGTCTGAAATATTTAAATAACAAGTCTACGTATATGCAAACAAGAACCTAACCGGGCCCCCATAAGTCTAGAAGGTACAAACAACATAGAAAAACCTACTTAGGCCCCCATAAGCCTCGACATGTACAAACAAGGTATACTTCTACTGATTGTCTACTAAAACTAAAAGCAAACTAAAACTTTGGGTTACTCGTTCTCCGAATACATGTCTGAGCCTAATAGGCTACGGTGGATGTATCTATGTTTGAACTGTCTGGCTGTGTGAATGGACCCCGAGCCTTGGCTCGACTATGGGTCATAATGTAGTAATCACTGATAGCTGGACCCCAGGCCTTGGCCTGACTATGGGTTGTAATGTAGCTACTGTATATGGATCCCGAGCCTTGGCTTGACTATGGATCATAATGTAACCACCGACAACTGTACCCTGGGCCTTGGCCCGACTATAGGTCGTAATGCAACTACTATGACTGGGCCCCAAGCCTTGGCTCGACTATGGGCCATAATGTAAGCTCAGAAACTAGATATGGTCCTCACGACCTTACTCTGGTCCCTTGGACATCATACTGCTTTCGTGAATATAACTCTATAGGCAACAACATTCAAACCCCAAATACAATACACAACAAGCGAACTGCTTAGGGTTAATTCGGATAAGGGTTACTAATCATCGTTACTAACTTAATTTAGTTCATAACAGCTAACCCCAATAGGTTTACTCGGTAGTACTGAAGGCATACGTGTCGTACAAACTTTACGACGAACATAACTTGCCGAAAGAGTAGCCTTACATTCCTCAAGTGCAGACTTTTTGTTTGACCGACGAGTTTCAGATTGTATTCAATCGCTCTTCTTAATTGTAATCGTATTACTGGGAGAGTGAAACTAGTTTTAGTACTAAATTCGGCAAAAATGACAACTTTATATATAAATATTAACTATATTTCAACTTAATGGAACACTATCGAAAAGGCATAGTTTCTCGAAAGTTCAGAAGGGAGAAATATTTACTTGAAGTCTGTGACCGTATAGAAATTAGTTTGGAGCATTTATGATGACTTTAGCTCGATGGGGTTATGATTCGCCGGGCGAATTTCGCAAAAATAACTCAGTAGCAATGCTCCCTGTAGCCTTAAACTTCGATATCCGAAGTTAATTTGAAATTGGATGGCGTTTCATAGCGTAAACAGATGAAAATTATGTGAGAGCTATGTTTTCCCTCTTCTCTAGATGTTTTTAGATTAGAGAAATTATCACAAAGTGAACCAAGGGTCCTTATATACATCTAGGGGCGGTGGAAAGGGGTGTGCCTCGCGCCTCCCATAGAGGGTGGCCCCTTGGCGCGCCACGCCTCTCATTGAGGCAGCAGGTCTGGTGCGCCTCACCTCTCAAAGTGCCAGCAGGCCTGGCGCCCCGCGCAGGCCAGTGCATTGCTGGCTGGCGCGTCACGCTAGCCCTGCATGCACGGGTCCCTTCCAACCACACTTCCAAAGATTTTTCCACACACGTCAAGCTCTTCTTACTCTTCACCAACCACATGTACAATTACTAATCATTAACATTTACTGGGTGTAACATATATACACACACACACACATATATATATATATATATATTAAACAACAAAGATCCAACACAATGAAGGCCAAAGTCCAAAACAAAAAAAACAAAAAGGAAAAGCCCATAAATAGCTGACCCATTCAAGAAAAGGAAAGCAGAAACAAAAGTAGATAGGCTCTCTTTTTGGAATTTTCTAAACGCTCTTTCAATTTCTAACCCTCTCTTACACCTATCCGGTAATGCATGAGTTCAAAGGAATGGAAGGCGCCAGTTGCATAAAGCGTCAAAGTGATAGCCATCTTTAGTCTCTTTTATATACCACTAGCTGCTATCTAGGAACATGAAACCATCAGCAAAGTTGTTGATATACTAGAGGGAAAGTAAAAATTCTCTAATGCTGAGCCTTAACCAGAGATAAGAAAAAGCTCGCAACTAAATTTTCTACTGGTTGAATAAGAGATATATGATGTCAAAGCCTTGGGTGGATGTCACTCCAGCAACCTGAAGCTCTCATGTAGTCATTCTGTCATCAGATCAGAAAAATGGGAGAATCCTCATTGCTTTGATAATCATATCTCCTTCTTCCACGTATCAGATACCCTCAAAGACTTCCTCACCAACTTTAAAGCTCATGTACAAATGTGAAAATTTTGACTAGAATCATCTATCACCCTCCTCCTGACAATTTAAGCTTAATAGAAGATGATACTAAACATTTGGTAGGAGGATGATCGAGAAGATGCCAATATCATGATGGAGAAGGGCTTTTTAAGATATGTGTCTAGGTATTCCTACTCCTAGGACCAACATAATACTCTGTAAATTGTAACTATGTATAAATTGTGTCTTTGTGCCTATTGTTGAACTGTTAGTCTAGTTCCCTCTCCTTTAGAGTTTTAAATCTAAAGTTCAAGATTTGTTGTTTATCCATGCTAATGAAAGCCTTCGCCTTTGCTGGTTATTCAAATGAATTGAGGAATTCAATTGAACCAGCAAAATCGAAAACTAATTTATTGAACAAATCTGCTACTTTATTCCCTTATCTCACCACATGCCTTATCTAATGATACCCTCTAGCCCTCAGATGATTAATTCTATAACCTTCACTATTAATATTCTATGGTATGTCCCATTTTGTTGCTATGCCATTTTTCAAAAACAAGGAGTCAACCAATACGATAAAGGGGAAAAGATTGTGTTCACTGTAATACTCTACCCCAAATTTAATTGTCTTTTCCTCAGTAGTGATATAGTAGTATCCAGGATGAAGCTAGCTCTTTTAAAGATAAAATCCCCCTCCTCATATCTTATACAAAACATTTTTGAGCTTGGCCACGGATTTCACCTTGAAGCTCCATCCGAACTACATTTTTACCATAATGTAGGAGGTTTTGACCATGTAATCCACACACTTCTAATCCTAGATGTATACCCTTCAAAAATTGAACAATTTGAAAACCAGTTAAAGGGAATATTTACCAGCCATGGATATCTACTCTTGGCTTGCATATGAAGGTTTCAATTTATCTCATATATCACTCTCCATCTTGACATAATCCCACCATACACCATACTATTTCTCTATTTGTAGATTTGCCACAAATTGATGGCGAGGACTATTTGATATAAAGGCTTTAGACTTGGTAAACCGTTAGTCTACCACAAATGAGAAATAACTTGGCTGACCTGTATTAATTGTCCCCTTATTCCTGCAACATTAGTGAAGATATGTAATATGTCTTTGGAAAATTATCATATTATAAATAGGACTGTTTCTTGTTGTGGAAAGCCATAACACCTTCATCTAGAGATAATTGTAATTCCACTTCTTACTAAAACATCATTCACATACTCTTTCTGTTTCCAAAACCTCCATAGAAAAAAATAACTTATAAGGAAGAGCTTTCACCCACATCATATTGTAGTACTAGTGTACTTGTTCTCCTCGCCTCATAATCTCTTACGCACTATTCACGGTAAACTTACCTGAGCTAATAGTCATCCACTAGGGATAGTCTCATTAATCTCTTGTGCCCACAATTTTCAATTCTTAGATACATAGTTTGCTATACCTTAGGGAATATTTTGTAGTACAAATTGCTGATTCCAGGCTCCATTTTTCATGAAATAACTTAGGTTTTGTATTCCTTTATAAAAATTGAAATTGTATGGTAAAGATTTGTAAAGGGGACCAAGCTTGGTCCAATTGTCAAACCACATGTTGGAGGAACATGTATTTGGTTCCCACCATATCTTATAATCAATATCATATCTTACCTCCCATTCTCTTCCATAATTGTGATCCTTCTTTCCATTGAACTAAAATTTGAATATACTTTTATTTGTGTCTATTTTTTCCTTCCTCCTTGTTGCTCCGATTAAATCTAGCACAGACTTTGTGCATTTCATTAATAGTATATTTTGTGGGGGCTAAAGTTGATAATAATTATATTGACATGCTTTGGAGTACATTGTTTATCAACACTACCTTTCCCCCATAGGATGACAACCTCGCCTTCCAATTTTGTATTCTATATTTCACCTTTTCAATAAGATTATTATAGTACACTTTATTCTACTTGGAGTGAAAAATAAGGCACCAAAGATACTTGAAAGGAAAAGTACCTTTTACAAACCCGTTTGTTGTGCTACTTCCTGTACTAGTGCCTTAGGAACATTCTTGAACATGAAGAAAGAACTCTTTTATTCATCAATTTGCTACCTCAAGACTCCTTGTACTTTTGAAATGTATCCACAATGAGTTCTATAGTGTTTTGACATGTAGAGGTGAAAATGATGATATCATCTGCATAAGACAAATGATTAAGTTTGATACTCCACCTTTAGGCGTATGATATTTAGTAAACATCACATTATCTAATAAAGAGTTAAGGGATCTTGAGAGAACCTCAGCAAATAACATAAATAGGGCTAGGGATAATGGGTCCCACTGTTTGACCCCCTTGGTAGAGTGGAAAAAATCATGACTATGTGATTGAGCGAACACAAGTTATTTGCAATCAAGCTCCAGGTTGGATCAACAAAATTTTCTGAAGATCTATTTTTCTCACGGCCCTAGGAAAAAATATCCATGATACTGTTACATCTTAAAAAGATTTTTGTCATTAAGTGGATATATGTATAGCATATTGGGTGATTAAATAATAAGGACTATAAGTTGCATAAAGATTTTGGGGAGAGAACATTTAAGGTTTGAGAGAAAATAAATGGGCAATGCAGGGCCAGGCCATAGGGGCCTGCGCACCGCAACAACCACCAGGCACAATGGCCTATGTGTTGCGGTCCTCTTCCCGAGCGATAGCTTGCATGACGCAGGCTGCTTGCCCCGCATTGGCCTGCGTGCTGCATAACCATGCCCATTGCTCCATGCCTATATATATATGCTAAGACATGTGAGTAGAGCTATTATTTACATATCATCCATGCAACAACTCATTAAAAACCCCTTTTGTCTCTAAGTTTCATCATTTTTGGGGAAGATTGAGGCATCAAGACTACTTCAATCATAGATTTCTCTTAGAAAAAGATTCTTGAAGTTAAGAAGAGCTCTTCTACAAGGTTGAATGTTACTTAGCGTGGATGGAAGAAAGCTCTAGTTAGTGGGAGTTGTGGGATCTCATTTCTAGTAAGAACAAAGTCATCTACAAGATAAAGTTAAGTGTTCCTATATTTCTAATCCATAAGAATTCATAAGTAAGCTCTGGATGGATCTTGTTATGACATGTTGTGTTCATATTTCCTTTGGCTGATGTTGTTGGACAAATGCTTGGGCATGAAGTAGCTTAGATTTGAGATATTGAGCTAAAGTGTGGAAGGATCACTAGTTTAGACTAAATTATTGTCGGCTAAGTTGAAGTCAACATTTGGAGGGATGTAAAGGTTCCCCTTCTTATTTAAAATGCATGAATCCTAGTCCTAGAATTGTTGCTGAGTTATTTTATCCAAAGTGTTTAATGAATTGCCGCATAGAGTATCCTAAGTTGAAATATGATGTGAGATTTCTTCAAGATTATGAGATTACTAGCAAATGTTATACCATGAAGTGAATGAATGGGTTGTGACGTATAATGTGTGAGGAATATTATGATATCATTCCTTATTGTATTTCCATGTTCTTGACATATCCTTATTGTTTAACTCGTGCATTATATTTGAGCCTAAGAGCCTTAAGTTGTTGAGTTCTTCATGTTGGAATTGTTATTGTAATGATGTATCATAACTATTGACAAATTGCATAAGTAAGGAAGACATGTTCCTAATGAGTTGAGAGTGGAATGGCAGTATTGTTAAAGACGTCTAGAGTAAAGTTAGACTTATGATATATTTGCTCGCTTGGATAAGTTGAAGAGATGTAAAGAATATTGAAGACGAATATTATGGTTGTATTTGATATTGGTTAATAGTGACTAGATAACATAGTTAATCCATTATAAAGCGAAATAGTTTAAAGTCCAAAAAACATATCTTACGCAATGTTTCCAATTGCTAGAGTGTCAAGCCATCTACTTGAAGTACTGAGGGTAGACATATAAAGCTCCTTAAATTAACTCTTGATTTTAGATGTTCAAGGTCTTGAGGTTTGTATTATTCATTAATCTTGAATCCCGATCATCCCATCGAGTTGCTTGGGGACCTGCATTTGTACTGCAGGTGCAGGTAGAGGCTCTAATTGCTAGTTGCTGTAGGAGTTTCAGTACTGGTATGCTCCTTTCTTTTGGGAGCGAAAGTCTAGTTTTATTTATGCTTGAGTTTTGCTATAATGTTATGGGTAGGTTTCGACCCTGTCCTAATCATTCAGTATTGTTTACTCTGTAGAGGTTTTGTGGATATGGTTGTACAACGAAGTTTAGTTTGTAACCTCGTTGACTTTTTATTGCTTGACTTGTCTTTTTAATTTTGTCCTTGTTGGTAGTATGTTTTCTATCTTATCTATGTTGAGACATCGTCCTTCCATAGGTGAGTTATAGCTAATAGTGATAGGTGGCCTCGAGGGCCTAGATGTTACAATTTTATTTATCATATAGCTTATACCTCGGCCTGTCAGGTATGGAGTGTCATTCATGCCTTTCCCTAGTTTGGGGAATGACATACTTGGTATCAGAGCGAACTCAAGTCTTAGGGAGTCCACAAGTTATGTCTAGTAGAGTCTTGCTTATAGGTATGTTGTGAACCATACTTATAATCCGGAGGCTACATGACATTTAGGAACTGTTCCACTTCTTTCAGTGCTAGATCATGCAACAGAGCGGAGTCATAATATTATATGTCTAAATCATGCTGCTTTTTTCAGAGTATGCCTGTGATGAGAAAGATAGCCACAAGATTGATCGGCACTGCTGCCGAAGAGGGTTCTTGCCACCCTTCTTATGAGCAGGGGGACAAATTTGAGGTTCAAAGAGAGTCTCCTACTCCAAGTATGGCAACTCCTCCAACACCAACTAGAGCCACCATGGGAAAGAATCCATCCCCTCTAGTTTTTTCAGTCCCAATAAGTTTAGAGGGGGGATAAAGTTTTTAACCCTCCAGCACCTGTTGCACCCTAGTAGCAGCAGAGGGTCAAGGTGTTGAAATGGACGTTCGGCTGCTAACTCTGATAGTAGCAGCCCACGATCAGTAGCTAGAGGCATTGTTGGGACCCAGAGGTGGTGCATCTGGGAGTTCTAGGGCTTTTGAGTTCTTGAGTTTGAGTCCTCTAGCTTTCATGGGATCTGATCTGAATGAAGACCCACAGGAGTTTATTGATTAGACATATAGAATCTTGCGAGTGATGCGGACTATGATAACTAAGGCAGTGGAGTTGGCCGTGTTTAGGCTATGTGATGTAGCTATTCTATTATTTGAGGTTAGGAGCAGGATAGGGGGTCCAACTTACCTCTGGCTAAATAGGGAAAATTTTCAGAGGCCTTCATAGATTAGTACTTTCCGTAGAAGAGTCAGGATGCTCTAGCTGATCAGTTCTTGCAATTGGAGTAGCACAACATGAGTGTACGTGATTACAACCTTATTTAACTGTTTGTCTAGATATGCTTTGGATATGGTACAGATGATGTAGGCCAGAGTTTGCAGGTTTGTGACAGGATTGGGGCCTCATTTGATTAAAGATTGCATGGGAGTATCTATCCAGGATGGCAGGTAGTTAAATATTTGTTTCACTATCTTTGAGTCACCTGCATTGAGTGATAGTAGAGGAAAAGGACCAGAACAACAAGTTCTTACAAAGAGCCTAACCGAACTCTAGATCTCAGTCATTTAGACAGTCATTTGGCGCCATAGAGAGTGCCCACCCTAGCTTCAGGGTCAGAAATGAAGCCAGAGTTTAGCTCCTTTTGGTTTTCAGTGACAGGAGAAGGCCCCTTTACCCCCATGTGTTCAATGTGGTAGGACCCATCAAGGGAAGAACGTGTGCTATCACTACGGGCAACCGGGTTATTTTATGTGATAGTGTTCGAGCAGGATATGACGTGATGCCATTTAGACCTTAGGATTAGTAGTCACTTCATCAGCTTCAGTCCGACCACCTAGACTTAGTTCTCAATTTAATCTAGGTTAGGAGGGAGATAGAGGAGGAGAGGCCTCTAGTTCAAGGAATACAGAGTCTATTCTATGCTTTAGGGGTCGCGAAGACTAGGAGACATCGCCTGATATGGTTAGAGATACTCTTATTAACTTTCCTCGCACTGTATATGCTTTATTATACCCTGGATATACTTTTTTTATGTTACCCCTTTAATTGCTAGTAAGTTTGAGGTGAATCTAGATTTATTGTCTAGACCTTTTGTTGTATCAACGCCAATTGGCGAGACTGTCTTAGCTAGAAGAGTGTACTGCAACTATTCAGTGTTGGTATGTGACAGACCTAATTTACATGACTTAGTTGAGATTCATATGATTGATTTTGATGTAATAATGGGAACAGAGTGGTGCGCCCGCCACTGTATATGCTGATATACCCTGGATATACTTTTTTTTATGTTACCCTTTAATTTGGTAAGTTTGAGGTGAATCTAGATTTATTGTCTAGACCTTTTCACCAACGCCAATTGGCGAGACCGGTTTGAATAGAAGAGTGTACTGCAACTATTCAGTGTTGGTATGTGACAGACCTAATTTACATGACTCTAGAAGTTGAGATTCATATGATTGATTTTGATGTAATAATGGGAACAGAGTGTATAGGAGCACAGCTAATGTTGATTACAAACAAAGGTTGTTAGATTCTACTCGAGTGAGCCACCCTAGAATGGAAAGGCAACACTACAACGCCCAAAGGTTAGTTTATGTCATACCTTAAGGCTTTAAAGATGATATCCACGGATGTATTTTATTTGGTTCGAGTCGAGATTTGGAAAGCGAGCTTGTGACTCTTTAGTCAATTCCGTAGTGAGGAGTTTTCAAATGCCTTCCCAAAGGATCTTCCCACACTTTCTCTGAAAGGAGATAATTTTGCAATTTATAAAAGGTCAAGTGCCCAACCTATATCAAATACTTCCTCACAAAGTGGCCTTGTAGAGATGAGGATGAAGGGAGCAATTTATAGACTTGCTCAATAAGGAGCTTTGATCCAACCGAGCACATAATGAAGGGTCGCACTTATTGTTTGTAGTGGAACAAATATGGGTCATTGAGAATGTGCATTGACTAAAGAAAAATTTAATAAGGCTTTTGACCTAGCGCTGCCTCCCAAGTGGTGTCCTTCTCCTTTTTTTCAAACTAGCATTTGAAATACATATCCTTTCCCTAGGTTTACGATTTATTTGATCAACTACTAGGTGCTAGGTTTTTTCCAAGATCGACCCGAGATTTGTATACCATTAACTGTGGAGTTAGAGTAGTTGATATCCCTAAGAAAACTTTCAAGACTAGGTATCGTCACTATGAGTTTCTGGTGATGCCATTTGGGCTTACTAGTGCCCCCGCAGCTTTCATGGACTTGATGAATAGGGTGTTTAAGACATTCCTTGATATATTTGTAATTGTCTTCATTGAAGACATCTTGATATATTCACAAACTAAAGCTGAACATCCAAACCATATGAGAATTGTGCTATAAGCTCTTCAGGATCACAAATTGTATGCTAAATTTTGTAAGTGTAAATTTTGGCTAACATCTGTGGCTTTCTTGGTTATATGATTAATAGTAAAGGTACAATAGTTGGATAAAATTAGAAGATAAAGGCCGAAAATTGGTCGAGACCCTTAAATCCTATGGAGGTCGTAGTTTTAGGTTTAGTAGGCTACTACCGTAGATTTTGAGAAGGCTCTCTACCATATCTGTGAAGATTGACCAAACAGACCCCTAAGGCCACTAAAATTTTATAGGATAGAGGCATGTGAGTGGAATTTTTAGGAGTTAAAGTATCGGGCTGGCCTCAAAGGTCATTCTTGACTCCCTTCCAGAGGGCCTGAAGGTTATGTTGTTTATTCTGATGCTTCCAAGATCAGTTTGGGTTGTTTCCTAATGCAGAATTGTAATATTGCTGCTCATCCTTCTAGGCGGTTGAGAAAACACAAGTAGAACTACCCTCCTCATGATTTTGAATTAGTAGCAATGGTGTTTGCATTGAAAATTTGGTGTCACTATCTGTATGAGGTGCATGTTGATATATTTACCGATCATAGGAGCCATCAGTACTTGTTCTAGATGAAAGAGTTAATCTGAGATAGAGGAGATGGATAGAATTGCTAAAAGATTACAATGTGAGTATATTATACCATCCAGGAAAAGCAAATGTAGTGGCCGATGCCTAAGCTAAAAGTCAAGGGGGGAGTTTAAGTCAAGTTTAAGATAACAAAGTAGAGATGGTGAAGGCCTTGCAGTGATTAGCCAATATGTAGATTCGGTTGTTAGATGTCAAGATGTGAGGTGTCATTGTTTAGAATATTACTTAATCTCTCCTTGGTAGCTTAAGTGAAATAGAGCCAAGATGAGGACCAAAAGTTAGTATAATGAGATGGGATAACACAATAGAAGTAGCTTATGTTTAAGTATGGGCCAGATGGAGTTCTCAATATTAGGGTCGCTTGCATGCCTAATATGCAGGTAGGGTGCGTGAGTGATCTTGACCTGAGCTCATTATTCTATCATTTAGTCTACCTAGGTGGAACCACTACACATTATAGGATTTGTAGCTCAAAAGATTCAAACTATCAATAGGTAAATGTTGAACATCAGAGGCCAGGAGGTTTGCCCCAAAACATAGAGATCCTCACATGGAAGTAAAATAATTAATATGGGCTTCATTACGTAGTTTGCCTCACACGAGCATAAAACATGATTTGATTTTACACTATCGACATATTGACAATGTCGGCCTATTTCATCAAATAGAACCACCTATGCAGCGGAAGAGATGCTAGGTTAAAGATACGTGAGATAGTTCGCCATGTCGTTAGTATTATCCATCATCTCAGTAAGAGGAGCTCATTTTATTGCAAACTTCTAAAAGTCATTCTTAGAAGGGTCTAGGGCACTCAAGGAGCCTTAGCACATCATTCCACCCTGCACTAACCGACAGACTAATGTACCATCGAGACACATAAAGAAATGCTTGCATGCCTATGTAATAGATTTCAAGGGAAGTTAGGATAATCATTTTCCCCGATAAAGTTTGTTATAATAGAAGCTACCGTGAGAGCACACGTCTCTCATGAAGCTTAGTATGGGCTAAGGTAGATCACCTGGCTGGTTTAAGCTTAGTGAAGTAGAGTTGTTGGGATCATATTTTGATACAACACCATTTATAAAGGTCATTGAGATGATTATATAATTCAAGTGCAGATTATATACCGATGTGCACCGTAGGGCACTAAACGTTGATGACTCAATCTTTCCCCAAGGTATCGCCACAAAGGGTATTATACACTTTAACAGCAAGTTGACTCAAGGTATGTTGGCCCTATGCAATCATCTACATAGTAGGCAAAATACCCTTACGAACATGAATTACCGCAGAGGAACATGAGGCGCTTCATCCCGCCCATTGTCCATGTTATGGTGATAGGCAAAACAACATGCTACGTTATCATGATCGGGCCCTGTATATGAGCCATGGTCGAGGTAATAAATTTCTGTCTCTGACCTGTGCCGTGAAACACAAAGAGGCCACCTGTGCTGAAAGGCTGCTAGGAGGGCATAACAGGAGATGACTGAGGAAGCAGAGGTAGAGGATGAGGATGGAAAGATCTCACCCGAGCCCGTGAACATTCATGTTTGATGATAATGTATGTACTGCATAAGTTTCCATTTTCAATTTCATAAGTTCTATATATGGTTAAAGATAAGGGAGTGAAGTTCACCCTTATTTGACGACATGAATGTTCTAAGTGAGATGTTACACCACGTAAAGAGCTTTATGTTATGGATGTATATATGAGCATGTCCTATGACAAAATGATAAGGACCATAAGTTGCATAAGTATTTGGGTATGAGTACGTTTTAAGTTGGAGAGAAAACGAACGGGCAATGTAGGGAGAGGTCAAGGTGGGCTTGCACGCCACGACTAGTACTAGACGCCATACCGCATTACGGGCCTCATGTGGCATGATATTCTACACAATTGGACCTTGTCCTATGCAAAGCGGGGTGCCTGCCTGCGGTTGGCTCACGTGCTGCACATCCGTGCACACCGCCCAATGCGCATATGTTAAGACATGTGCTAAGTTATTATTTCAAATCCTCCGTGAAGCAACTCATTGAAGACCCCCTTTATCTCTATGTTTCAACAAGTTTGGGAAGATTCAGGCATGAAGACTACTTCAAACATAAATTCCTCTTGGGAAAGATTCTGAAGATAAGAAGAGCACTTCTTACAAGGTTGATGTTACTTAGCTTGATGAAGAAAAAGTCCTAGAAAGTGGGAGCTAGGGAACTCATCAGCAAAGCAACAAAGTCATCTACAAGATAAAGTGCGTTCCTATCCTTCTAATCCGTAAGAATGCATGAGTAAGATTTAAATTTAACTTGTTACGACATGTTGTGTCATATTTCCTTTGGGTTATGTTGTTGGACAAATACTTGGAAAGAAGTAGCTCATCTTTGGGATTCTGAGCTAAAATATGGAAGGATCACATGTTTAGAGCTAAATTATTGTCGTTTAAGTTAAATTCAATGTCTCAGATATGTGAAGTCGCCTTGTAACACCCCAAAAACTTTCCTATATCAAACTCAGACTTTGCGCAAAAACCCAAAAGAACCAGAAATTTTTTCTCGAAATGACCTAGAAAATGAATCATTGTCGAAGACAAACTTTGATCTTTATATGACTCGCTATGAAGAGTAATGTCGCTTTGTCGACTCATTGCTGCTCAATAAGACATCTGCCAGACACCTCCGGAGAAGGGGCAACGAGTGTGGAACCAACGACTCATTCTCACCTCTAATGAGTCATTACCTCCACCCATCACTAGATCTCGTGAATCCTTCAGCCGACGCTGGCGATGACGAGCAATTACCATGACTTGTTGCCCTGCCAACGAGGTTGTTAGGTCATCTGTTGGTAGTGGTTCCTGATTTTTGTCCCAACTCCTATAGTGGCCAGAGGAACCACCGACCCATTGGTTCATCTAACGAGTCGTTGTCCCCTCCCGTTTCCAATTTCCAACAGCCCAAAATTAAGGCCCAGACTAATGACCTGTCCGAACGAGTCGTGGTTTCAACCAACGATTCGTTGTGCGTGACTTGTGGGTCACAATCGGGTAGTTTTCAGACTTTTATCTCAGCGACATCTTTGTAAATATCCCTTTAAAACCCTATAAATTATGTCATTTTTAAATCTCATTCTTTCTTCCACTCTCAATCTCAATGCGAACAACTCTAGATAGGCATCTCAGAGCTAAGTTAGGGCTTTCAATTTTCCTTCAGATTTCTTCAGACTTCTCTCAAGGATTCTACTCCAGGTATATGGAATTCAACAAGGAATTTCTTCCCTTGTGCCCCAAGACCTTCTCCGCATTTATTTATTAGTCTTAGCCTTGAATATCGAAATAGGTTTAGCTTCAATCAAACTATGAATATTCTATTGGAATGAAATTCTTGTGAATTCTTGCAATGTTTTCACTATTTATCAAGCATGTTATTATACTCTTCATGAAATATTGTTTTATCCTCAGTTTTATGAAATTTATAAATTGTATCTTGCATATTTGATTAGATACTACTTTGCTTGACTCTCGTTAGCCCTCGGATTTCCATGTTATTACAATCATGTGAGTTCACTGTCAATTTGCATGTTAGTCTATTCTCAGTCAGAAACTAGCACTATTACATCTCAATAAGTCACCAACAATTTGACAATACCAAACCTTGGAGGAGTTTAGTTCAAGAATACTCCCTTGTTTCAATTATCAATTATTTCTCTAGACAGTTACGATGGTTCCATATAAGAAAGTTATGACTAGTCTTAGAATCATCAATATTAGTTATTAGTTAGTTCTCAATGATTATGATGCTCTAGATAAGCAAATTTCATCACCTTAATACTAGTTTTCAATTATCCAGTTCTATAGACTCTCGTTACTTCCCGTATAAGTATTCCGATTTAGTTCATGACCCCAACTTCTGATCTATAACCTTAGTTGTCAAGTTAGGACTATCCAAAGGGGAGTAGCATTTAGCAATAAGTGAATCAAGTTCCAAATTTCTCACAGTTCCCAAAACTATGCTGCAACCATAGGTTATTCACCCAAACGGCACCAGACTTGTGATCACAAGATAAGCCATCATACCCCGGTAAGGCACGGTGAGTTTTCCCCTCCGATGGGGTGTATACCTCGGACTCCATGTCTATCTCATGTTTTTATATGTCAGTTATATACTCCCCACATGTAAGTATAGTTTTAGTTCAAGCTTTAGTTTAGTTCCGCCTTATCTCAGCTCATAGTTAGTTCCAGATTACAAGTGTTTATGACCTGTCAGTCATACAGCCATTATTGACCATATCGCTATAGCTCAGCTTTTACGTATTCGCATCAGTTGGTCATTTCATGTTATTTTAGTTCAATGCTTATTTTTCCATGCTTATTGTATATCTCACTTACTTAGTACATTCAAAGTATTAACGCATACTTTCTATGCTATATCGTATTATGATACGTGCAAAAGCTCTTAGTCTCAACATCGACAATAGTTCCCTCCGACGATAGCAACAACGCCATTTGCGAGTCCTCATCTTTTGAAGATGATGGTTATTGGTTAGGTTAGTTCGTTTTGTTTAGTTAGACTTTAATTAGCTAGGGGCTTTTCTAACAATCTTGCCGCTTAGTAGTGGGATTTAGACACGCTTGTACAATATTCATTTCTATTATGCTTACTCTTTCAAAAAAGTATTACTTGGATAACTATTTTTATACAGCTCCAGCTTATGTTTACTTAGCTTACTAGTGATGCTAGACAATAGGTTAGCTTGGGTCACTGTGACACCAAGTATCGTGTCTCCTCCAGGTGTGTAGACTCGGGTCATGAAAAACTTGATATTAGAGAACTTGGTTTAGATTATCCTAGGATGTCTAAAAGCCACATCAAGTAGATTCCTTTACATGGATTTGAAGACACATCACTTATGACGTGGAGGCTACAAGACGCTAGGAAAACCTTTTGTTCATACCCTTATCATGCGTTTAAGTTGAATCCTAAAATTATCCTCCTAACCTCGTGTTCTGGTTCATTTAAGAAAAATATGCCCCAAAATGAGTGAAATGGAAGGACTGGCAATGCCAACCGACCTGCCCCACCAGCTCTGGCAGCCCTCAGGACTGCGTCCTCGATGTAATTTCAAGCAAGATCCAAAATAAGGCGCAGATCGTGACTAATCAAGTGAACCAACATGTGGTTCCGTAAATGCAAATGGTCTGCAGCAGCTTCTAGGATTTGGGACTTCACCAGAATGAACCCTTCATCTTTTATGAATCTAAGGTGGGAAAGGACCCCCAGGAGTTTGTGGAAGAGGTGCATAAAATCTCTTAGATTATGGGTGTTAGTTCCATGGACAAAGGCCGATCCTGGGCAACCTACCAATTGCTGGGTGGCCTGGGGATTCACAATTAGTGTAAGGAAGGGAGACCAGCAAAACCAGGATCAGTAGAGTGGGATGAGTTCACTATGGAATTTCTAGACAGATTCTTTCTTGAGAATTAAAGGAGGCCAAGGTCGTTGAATTTATGAACTCAGACAGTAACAAGACGCTTGAGGAATAATCATTGAGTTCACTCAGTTATTGAGGTATGCTTTAGAGATGGTTGCCGATCCAAGAGCTCATGCTCAAATTGTTCAATGGAGTGTCAGATTTTGTACTTAAGGGAGGTAAAAATGTAATGCTCATAAAGGAAATTGACCTATCTAGCCTCATCATTCATGCCCAAAGAAATTGAGGAAGAGAAGTCAAGGATATGAGCAGATACGCCGGGGTAGAATAGGTCATTCATTATGGCCAATAGAGGTTCACGACGGTAGTCACCCCATAGAAGCAGCAACAAGGGACCCATCACCCACCTCAGCCAGTGGCCCTTCTTCTGGTCCCGCAAGATTGAAAGGGTGAGAATCCTCGGGCTTAGTCCTAGAGCTACAAAGGTCAAAGAATCGCTACCCAAATTGTCCCAAGTGTGGGAAAAACATCTAGGTGAATGCCGCATGGGCAAAGAGGGCTTCTGGGATGTGGCAGTTGTGTCACAAACTAAAGAAGTGTAGTCAACAGGACAGGAGAAAACTCAGTCTACCACTCAGCAGCCCCGTGAAGGCCATTCAACCCAAAAGAGGGGTAATACTTCAAATAATAGCTGCCGCCAAAACCATTTATATGCTTTGTCCTCTCATCAAGATCATGAGAGATCACTTGACGTGGTCACGGGTATGTTACTTCTTTCATCAAGCTGTTTATGCCCTATTACTTCCAAGAGCCACACTATCATTCGTGACCCCTTATGTTGTCAGTTTAGTTTGAAATCACCCATAAGTCCGCTCGTAACCGTTCTCGCCTCTACCTCTGGCCCAGGAGTCGCTTAGTGCCAACCGGCATATAGAAACTGCTCAATCTTAGTATTTAGTAAAGTTATTCCAATTGATCTAGTAGAGATATACATGATTGATTTCGACCTCATTCTTGGCATGGATTTGTTACATTCTAGTTATGCCTCGCCTCAACTATAGAACTAGGAGTCGCGAGTTTGTTTCCCAATGAGCCATCTGTAATGGATGTGTTACACCCTATAGATTCTCGACATGTAGATTACCTATTCACAAGTTGGTTAAAAGTTCTTAGAATGCCATACATGCTAGGAAAAGGCACGAGGAAAGACTGGATAAAACACGCGTGAACTATCGCAAAAGGAGGTCAGGGTGGCACTTCTCCCCGCGATGGCCGTAGAGTGTCACCTGAGGCCTGCTCCTGTGATGGCCAGCGTGTCATGGAGGCTCACCTCTGCGATTGCCAACGTGCCATGAAGGTGAGGTGCAACCTCAAGTATAAAAGCACCAACTTCAGTTTTAATCATTTTAATTTCAGCCTTCCTTTCCAGAATGATAGAGAACAGAGAGGAACAAAGTTTTAATATAGAAACTCAACTGATTACGCCGTCAAACGCGGTCCAAACTCAAATTAACTCTATACCGGGCGTATAAAGCTTAAGAGAGAATTCCCCATGGAGTTAGTTTGTGAATTCTCGGCTTTAAAATCACTGTCATCAACGAGCTAAGGTAAGTGAAATTGCTCCAAATTAGTGTCAATATACTTCTAGCCCTAAAGTGAGCATTACTCCTTCTGAAGTTCTTGAGAAATAGCGAGTTTTCTACTGTTCTTCGATAAGCCAAATTGGGCTATATATATATATATATTAAAATTGATGTTTTCTTCCGCAGATATTGTTGAATTTTGTCCTAATTGCTATAATGTGAATACAAGTGAACAGCAGCTGAATATTGGTCGAGTTACTCCAGTTAGCCGAAAGTCGATAACCGAGGTATGCTAGTTTCTTCCTAAGAAGCTAGTAGTTCCAGATAGTAACATGGCTCAATTTCCTGTAGAATGTTTCTCTCTTAAGTCGCATATTATGCTTAGTATAAATTTTTAGCAATGTGTTGGAAGCATCATGTCTTGTATATGAAACTTAGTAGCACGATATAAATTCTAGTAGAAAGCGTCGAGACGCACAACATGCCAAGATGTAATTTAGTAAAGTATGTTAGGATATTATCAGTTCAATAAACTTAGTAAAGCAATATAAGTTCCCAGAAAGTATTTCATAAATATAATAGTAGCCTAAAATGAAGTTTAGAAGCATGATAGAAGTAGTAAATCATGTTTACTATGAACCTCAATTATACAAAGATGATTCTCAAATTTAAAAGAATTATATCTTGTTCAATATTAGACACAACACAAGATGACGTAAGATTTATATATATATATATATATATATATATATAGAGAGTACTGTTTGCGCCCTCTTTTCCTCAAGGAAAAGAGGGACCCAACACGGACATCTCTTAAGGGTTGAAAAGAGAGTCGCCACTTAATCCAATTAAGGCGTTAGGGCACCGCCTTAAGTTTCATGTTTTATTCCAGGTAACCAGATTCTGTGAGCATGACTAACTCGAAAGGAAGTGTTAGACACCTCGAGTCCATGCAGCAGCTCCCAGCCCATCAACAATGGGAGAATTTACTGGTTAAACAAAAGACCCAATTTAAAACGTGGGGCATATAATTTAAACAACCAACCTTTAAAGAAGGAAAATAAATCATTTTACTAATTAATGCAAACTAAATGATGAAATGATACAATATGTGACAGATAATTAAGAAAATAAAGTTATTTTAAAAACAAATAAACATCCAACTGATTATTACACTAAAGGATATAAACTAAATGACAAAATAAATAATGGAAAACATTTTAATTAATTAATAGGAAATTTTAGACTAAGCGTAGAATATGCTTAAACCATAAAAATAATAACAAACTTGAGCTCATGATAGCTAAACTTATATAAATCTTAACTTCCAAAGGGTAAGAAAGAAAGTTAGAAATTGCAATTGTAAAGAAATTTATAACAATTTAAACACATTTTGAAAGAAATATTTTTGAAATTTTAAAATGTGTGTTGCTTATGAGGGGGATGATAAATACCATATGGTAAACGAGAAACTTCAACCCAGCAACGAATGAATTTGAGGTCACCCTGAATTTCAAAACATTGATAATAAAACAAGACAATAACGTAAAAATTAAATATTATAGCCTTATGACTTGGGAATCCAAAATATCAAACACAATAATATTTATATAAATACACATAAAAACTTGGTTGAGTATTTCTTAAGAAAGGGTCGGCTTTCTGAGCTCCTAAAAATTAGGAATTAGACCTCGTAATTCTTTTACTTTTCTTTCCTAAGAACGAGATAGGTTAAGAGATATATTTAGCAAAAAATGTATTGTATATATTTTCATATGGGTAATAAGCAATCCTTAATAAAAAATATAACCAAATGATTTTTTGTGAAAACAATAAATAAAGTTATCTAAACAAAAAGATTAAGGAAAGGAAAGATCTAAGCAATCAACCAATAAACCCCGCCCCTTTGTAAAATATCCCCTTTTCAATATATATCATTGTTTGTTTACATATTACATCTTATGAAAAGAAAAGTAAATAAATCTAACAATTAATTATAAATGAAATAAAAGAATTATTACCCTAAAGCTCCATCTTGTCCCTACTGACAAATTTCCGGTCATCATAAAAAACATGTTACAAATAGTAGCACAAAAAATATACATACAAAAAGTGTTTGGGATTCAATATTCATTACATCACTAATTAACGAATTAACAAAGCAAACAACACACACCAAAAATATCACAGTAATAACAACATGATGCAAGTACCGCATTCACACAATTTAATATTGATATTAAGATAGAAAACAAAACGAACTAAGTTAATCGATAAAGGAATAAAGCAAAGATTACGAAATGTTAATGTTGAAATGGCGTCGAAGTCTATGATTTAGAAGGAAAAGAGCAATATAAAGTGATGTAGTCTATGAATGTGTTCTCTCCTTCAAATAAAAGATGAAGGTCTCGGTCTCTTTTTTTCACTGTTCACCCTCCTAATGAGAATAAAGAGATGACTTTTATAGTTGAAGACTATGTCCTTCAGGGAAGGAAGAAATAATCAAAATAAGAATTAGGAATTCTTTTTCCTTAATTGGTCAAGGCTGAAAATTCTATAGAATATTTATCAGAAATAGAACCACTTGTCGTTAGCACAAAATCAAATAAAGGACAAATCTACTTACGCTAATTTAATTAAAAGAGAAATGATGTTTGTTAATAAAATTAAAATTAAAATAAAGAAAATTTTAATTAACAAAATCAAATCAAAAGTTTAGAACTAATTAAGCTTTTCCATAAATAAACATACAATCTCGTAATATTAAATGATTAAATTGAGAAAAATCATGATAAAAAGAATCAATCTATTATGCTGGATATCAATTAAGGTTTACCAAAACGGATTAATACTAAAATTTCATATTAATTAACTAACAATATAGAACAAAGGGTTACCATAAATAAACCAATGCAAAAGAGATCATATAGTATACATGGTAGATATATGGTTACCGTAATTAACGATGTTGATTTTTTTTGCAATATGTAAGATTTAACGTAGATCTTTTACGGCATGAAATGCAATAGAATGTATTAGTGTTAACAAGGAATGAGAATCACTTGAAGGTTTTAATTCCTAACAAGATCATACAAAGGTACAAAAAAAAAGAACTGTTAAAATATTGTACAATCTAAAGTGATCATAGTTAATAAGTAAAATAAAACATGGAGGATCACACATAATAAGATGAGGTATGTACATATATGTGTATACTAAGACGTTCATAGCCAAGTAACATTTAATTTCACCATCTTATCAAACTGGAGACCAGTAGCGTATGCAAAGGCCAACAAAAATACGTTCACAAATATGTCATGAATTTTGCACAACGAATAGAAAAGAACTACAAGAATTTGATTTCATATATGTGTACGCATATAATATTATAAGGATAACATACGGCAATGAAAAAACAAGCCGAACCACACATGATCACAAGTAATAGCTTAAACATTTGTTTGAGGTTTGACATAGGTTCGGGGTCTTCAAGTTATTTTACAGCAATTGCAGATAATAAATAATAACAAGGAAAAATTACTAACAAATCATAAAAACAAATAAATAAATAAAAGAATTAGATATAGTTAGCAAATAAAAAAAATGGAAATGCTTTGCCAGTGATGTTCCTAGTGGAATCAAACAAGAACAATGAGGGTGTGTCTGGTGGTGATGGTGCCGAGGAGTGAAGAGGAGAGATGGTCCGCCGGAAAATGAAAGGAGGAATAGGGCCACTTTTTAGTGGGTTTGGTGGTCGGCAGATCTGGGTGTTCTTCAGCCACGGTGGCTGTTGGAGAAAACAAAGACGAGGAGAAAAAGGAATTACTGGCCGCCGTTGTTTTTCCGGTAGTGGGTCGGCCTAGTGAGAGGAAAAGAGAAAGAGGGAGGAGATAGAGGGGGTGAGGTCGGGCAGTCTATTTGTGTGCGAACGTAGGGAGGTCCTGGAGGGCGAGGGAGGTCTCGGAGTGGCGAGGGAGATCCGGTGGTTGGGATTTGGTGTTAATAGTGGTTTCCGGGCCGTTATCCTGCGATGGAGTTTTCCGCTGGCCGGCTCGGCAGTGGAAAATGACGAAGAGGAAGAGGTAGAGAGGGAGAGGCGGCGCTGGTTGCATGTTCGGGTAAGGCCGGAGAAGTTTAAGAGGGTTGTCACGCATTGGTTCAAATAAGAACGCAGAGAAGAAGGTGCAGGGAGACATGGCGAAATTATGGATATGGAAATAACGCTGGAGAGAGGGAGAAGGTGTAGGTGCGCTGTTTTTTTCCGGGTAGTGGCAGGAGGTTTTCCGGCGTGGTTCGCCGTTGGTTTTCATCCGGCAGTGAGGGGAGAAACTGAGGAGGGTCGGCAGAGGGTGGCTACTCGCCGTTGGCACATGTTATGGTGGTTTCCTGAGAGGGGAGAGGAAGGGAGGTCATGAAGAGAGGGAGAGGAGTGAGGTCGGCGGCTAGGGTTAGGCAGAGGGGGAAAAGGAGAAAGTGAAAATGCTTTTTAGGTTTTAAAAGTGGGGTAAATAAGGAAGGTGGGTAGGGCTTTGATTTCATCCGTAGGATTAAAGTAAATGAACGGTTAAGATTAACTTAGGTCTTGGGTCGGGTCATAGATTATGGAACGCGGGTCGCGGGTCGGTCAATTGGGTAGAATTAAATTGAAATTGAATTGGCTAGAATTGAATTTAAATAATAGCCGAAATTGATCAACAGTGGCTAAAATTGGCATAAATTGAATAGAAAGTGGTCAGATTTGAAATAAATTAAATAAATTTAATAGAAAGTGGCTAGGACTTAAATAAATTGGAGGAAAGTTGAATTTAACTCGCTATTAAATTCAATAAATATACTAGTAATTTGTAAATGATTTAATAATAAGTAATAAAATAATTTAAATTATATAGAGAATCATATAAATATTATTATTAATAAATAAAAATCATAAATCTTAGTATACTTACATAATTATCATATAATTAAGTTATTATATTTATAAATAAATTTAAAGACTAAAATATAAAAATCAAGTTATCAAATATTGTAAAAAAATCATATTATTAATATAAATAATTTATAAATTAGAGTAATAAATTTGTAAGCTTTAGTAAAATTAGATAAATAGTTTATTAAGTAAAGAGTATATTTCAAAATAAGGGCGCATATTAAAATGAAATATATTATATAATACATAATTATCTAATATCAAAAATCAAAATTAATATGAGCTATATATATGTAAATTGAAATAATTTCTCATAACATAATGATAATAAATTATTTTATAAATACAAAAAGTAAGTTGAATAGTTGCGTAAAATAAATATATATACATATAAGCAACATATTACACAGGAAGTCAAAATTGGGTGTCAACATACAATTATCAATGATTGCGTATCAAATACATACATATTACTAGCATTAGTTTCAACATGTAGTATATACATACACATTATTATCACTAGTTTCAACTTGTGGTATACGCAGTTAGTATTACTTAGTCGAGACCTCGTCCGTATTATTTTGGAGTTGGATTCCTAGCATTCATGACCGCTCTGGGAGTTAATAGATGTATCGACTCGTCCGCCAGACGGGCGCAGGATACATCGCTCTACGGAGGGCATGCCTTCCCCTAGGGGAAGAAGATGGGATGCCTGGGCTTCCCCATTTTTGCCTTGGTCGGCTTTTGTACACCCCCGTCGAGCTGCACGCCCGGTGTTGATTCATGAGTCCTCCAGACTCAGGTACAGTTATAGTCAGTGCTCAGCGAGCGCAAGTGCATACCTGTGGGCCGGCAGGATGCTTATAGTTACTATGGGAGATGGGACAACCGGGGTAGGGTATAGATTGTGTGTTATTGTACCTCCTGGGCCTTATGGGGGCCGGAAAGGTTTATGTGTGCTATGCTATGTTATGTTATGTTATATTATTCCATGTTACGCTAGACATGAATTGACTGATAGTAGAACGCTACATTTCTAGGTATGACTCCTACTCCTTTCAAGATAGCGTTGCGATGCTTCCTGAACCCATACTTTCGCCCCGCCATGCCTTCTACCCCGCCTCTATTAGTTATATTGCTTGTCTTCAGTTACTTTTTCAGTTGTTGCTTTTACATACTTAGTACCAATGTACCGGCTTTTCCCGTTTGGGGTGTCAGATTACTTGCTTGCGCATTTCATAGACGAGGAGCCGATCCGTGATTCTAGCAAAGATATTGCAGTCACACTCCAGTCATCCTGTGAGCTAAATAGCTAGAGGTTTATCCTTCCTTTTGTTGTATAGTATGGGAAGGCCGGGGCCTTGTCCCGACCATATTATCGCATTCTTAGAGGCTTGCGACCTATATTTCCCGTGGTTACTGCACTCGATCAGGTGAGGCCATGTGTATGTTTGAGTTTGTTTATGATGGCCGTGTGGGGCCTTATTAAGTTGGTAGTGGTGACCTTGCTGGTCACGTAGCAGTTTAGCACTTGTTTTCTTGATTCACAATAACTAGACAAAGATGTGGTGGGCCTACAAGGCCCGTGAGATAGGTTCCTTCATACTACCGTTGTTCTGTTAGTCAAAGGTTTGCTTACAGTGCGTATAGGCTCATTTGGCCTGAGTAATGTATTTACAAACGTTATATAGCCCGTCGTTTTGAATCCAGAGTTAGAGTCAGCCAGGCAGCTGGGAAGTGCTTACGCTGCCAGCCTAGCGTGCTCACGTCCCGCAGGGCACCAGTGCCGCTCATACCCCTAAGGCGAGGCATGACAAACTTGGTATCGTGAGCAGTCGTATCCCGTGAGTCTACAAGCCGTGTTATACAGCCTGCCTATGGGTGTGTTGTGCACCACATACTATAGGCAAGAGGCTGCAAGGCATGATAGGATCGTTGCTTTTTATTCTTATCCGCCGTACAGAGCGGAACAAGATAGGGTTTAGTCTCGTAGCTTACTATATTCTTTTGGTAACGTATAAAATGTCGACCGTAGATATCCTATGACGTGGCCGGAGCTGAATATTGTAGCAGGGGAAGGCACCAATGATGCCTCACCTCGTTAGAAACAGCCCATCGTAGGGCAACATGAGGCATCGTCCCAACCTTCTCAACCGCCTCCACCATGACGGAGCCACTTGAGGCGACACCACCTCCAGCGGGCCTCCCTATACCGACAATTCTCCCGACCAGGAGGTTAGGAGTGCGGCAGTCATGTTAGCGCATGATGGCTTCTCAAACACAAATTTCGATGCGATCTACAGCTTGTAGAATCATCAAGAGGGCCCTGTAATTCGAGGGTCCGGGAATTTTTGGCTTTGAATCCCCACAAGCCATGTGCACTGACTGCGTAGGACCTCAAGATTTTCTAGACCAGATGTGAGAGGATTTTCGTGGTTATGCTTGCCACGCCTACCGAATCGGTTGAGTTGGAAGCATTTCTGCTACGGATATCGCCGTGTTGTGGTATGAAAGTAGGGAAATGTCCCGAGGGGAGAGATGTTTCCCCCCCGACCTGGTCCAGCTTCTCAGATGCTTTTTCCGATCACTATTTTCCACGGGAGATTCGACAGGCCCGGGTGGACCGCTTTTATGACAGAGCAGGGGGCTATGAGTGTTCGGGAATACGCCTTGCGGTTTGATTCTTGCTCCTGCATGCACCGGCCTTGCTGATACCATGGCATCCAGCATACACCGCCCATCATGGGGGTTGAATCTCGCATGGTTGGAGACTTGCATTATGGCTACACCGCGAGCGCTTGGATATTGCCCGAGTTCAAGCATTTGCCTAGAATATTGAGGGCATCAGCACGGCATCGGGAGATCAGAGGACCAGCTTAGGAACACACTGTGGATAGGCCAGCTTGAGTAAAAGGGAGGCCTCTGGGGAGGACCTAGGCACGATTGTTGATAGCTCCCTGCATCTCCACCACACAAAATTACAGAGGGGGTAGATTTAGTCATAGGGGGCAAAATGAGACCAGCGTAGGCTCGCAGACCACATTCACCATTACAGAGAGGGAGGAACAAAATTAGGTATACCCTACCACTTGTCCCTATATGCGCCGACTTCACTCTGAGAATGTGTGTATGGCTCCACCGAATGTTGAGCTTCAGCTAAAGTGCCACCGATGAGAGATATCCCACGCGAGGTTAGGAGGACCGGGATAGACAGATAGGGCATCCGCAGTGGTCACGAAGCCGCAAGATCCTGTATGCGCAGTCTCAAGCTCGGCTGTGCAGGTCATGTGGGCGCATCGTGGGCCTTCCAGTGTAGGTGCGGTCCAAGCCGCACATATGCCTTGACTGGGAGGCAGATTCGAAGCATCACCTGATGTTGTGACAGGTAAGGATGACTATTTGCTCATACCTATTTATGTATTGATTGATCCGTGATCTACTTTGCCTACACATCTTACTCTTGTGGCTCAAAGTTTAGTGTTGCAACTGCAGTTGCCTAACAACCTTAGTATCCACTCGTCTAAGTGACTCCATTATAGCCAGAAGGGTCTATCGCGGTGTGGGCGTAGAGGTTGCTAATTGTCGACCACAAAGAGTAGACCTGGTACAATTAGAAATGGTCGATTTCCGATGCAATTATATATGGATTGGTTGGCTCCCTGCTATGCAAATGTAGAATGTTGTACCAAGACAACTGATTCCTGGGGCTCTGTGAGGTAATACGAGAGTGGAAGGGTAGTATAATTATGCCAAAAGGTAGGTTTATTTCATCTCTGTGCGAGGAAGTTGATAGCTAAGGGGTGCATTTACCACCTTGTCGTAGTTCGTGATGTTCGTGTAGAGCCCCGACTCTCCGCTTTGTTCCAATGGTGAATGAATTTCAAGTATTTCCAGATGAGCTACCCGGTATTCCTCCAGAAAACGTAACAGATTTTGCAATTGATTTACAACCAGTGAACTCAACTCCATATCAATTCCCGCCGTATCGAATGGCTCCTGCAGAACTCGTAGAATTAAAGGAGAAGCCGAAAGATCTTTTAGAGGGCATGATTTATCAGACGAGTACTTTCATCTTGGGTGCGCGCCTATTTGTGAGAAAGAAGGGGATGGCTCCACCGCATGTGTATAGATTGCCGGCAGTTTAATAAGGTTACATTTAAGAATAAGTATCCGGCTTCAATAGATGATTTGTTTGACTAGTTACAGGGGGCCGACATTTCTCCAAGATTACCTCTACGGTCCAAAACCATCATGTTCGAGTCCGTGAAAGAGACATTCTAAGATAGCCTTAAGGACCAGATACGACCATTTTGAGTTCCTAGTCATGTCCTTTGGGCCGACGAATGCCCCAAATAAAGATTTTTTATGGACCCGATGAACAGCATCTCTCGCACCATACCCGCACCGTTCGTGATAGTGTTTATTGACGATATTCTAGCAGCCCTCGCTAGAGGCGTATCACTGTGCTCATTTACGGACAGCGCTTCAGATTCTCGTGTGGACCGCGCCATGCCAAGTTCTCCAAATGTGAATTCCGGCTGAACTCACTAGCTTTCTTGGGGCATATTGTGTCGATGTTGTATGGCTGTGTAGACACGCGTAAACAGAAGCAATAAAAACGTGACCATGACCTACCACTCCGACTCCAAGTCTCATAGCCTGGGGATTAGCAGATACTATAGAAGATTTGTTGAGGGATTTCCACTCATAGCGGCACCTCACCGTGCTTCTATCAGAAGCGTAAAGTTCAAGTGGACAAGAGGTACGGAGCGAGTTTCCAAGAATTGAAAGACGCTGACCTCCGCCCCAAGATTAGCATTGCAAGAAGGTACAGAGGTTATGTAGTTTATTTTGATGCTTTAGGTATTGGGTTGGGATGTATGTTGATGCAAAAGACGGTAAAGTGATTGGGTTTATGCTTCCGCATGTACCGAGGAAACATGAAAAGAAATATCCTACCCATGACCCTGAACTAGCCGCAGCCGGACCACGCCCTAAAGATATGGAGACACACCGCACGACGTCTTTCATATGGATATTTCTCACCGACTACAAGAGCCCCAGTATATCTTCACTCAGAGAGAGTTGAACTTATCAGCCACACAATCGGGTTGGAATTGTTGGAAAGATTATGATGTAATTATTCTTATATCATTCGGGAAGAGCCAATGTAGTAGTAGATTCCCTCATCCGCAAATCTATGGGGAGTTTGGCGTACTTTGCAGCCCGAGCAGCTGAGTTGGGCAAAAGACAAATTACACCAATTATCTAGTTTAGCCGCTCGTGGTAATCTCGTAACACCGCAATGTCATCATTAGTTGTGAGGTAAAGGAACTAAGCAGTGATGGAAGATCCCGACTCCGGGTTCAGCTAAAGGACAGAATCTAACAAGGAAAAGCTACCGGATTTTCAAGTAATTGAGGATGAGGTGTTGCAATGTAAAGGCCGCATTTGTGTTCCGTATATTTCAGCTTTGCCGCCAGACAGAACGAGGCGCATTACGCCCGCCATTCTCTCCACCTAGGCGCGACGAAAATGTACCATGATATCAAAGAAATTTACGGGTGTCCAAGTATGATGAGGGAAATAGAAGAATTTGTAGCCCAAAGGTCCTAATCACAAAGAAGTAAAAGTGGGAACACCGTAAACCAAAGTGTTAACTCAAGACATAGTTGTGCCTCTTGGAAGTGGGAAGAAAACATGGACTTTGTAGCGATTACTCCCGTACTGTGCATAGAAATGATTCCATTTGGGTAATTGTTGACAAACCGACGAAATCAAATTTATTTCCTTTGACCAAAGAAGCTACTTTCCACAAGATTATCCGAATTGTATATCAGAGAAATAGTCAGATTGCATGGTGTTCCAATATCCATCATCTCTGAAAGAGGGGCGCAATTCACGACTAAATTTTGGCGATCATTTCGTAGAGGCTCCGGGAACACAGACAACTGAGCATAACATTTCACCCTCAAACAGACACAGGGCCGGGAAGCACTATTCGACGTTTGAGGATATACGGGCGTGTGTGTTGGACTTTGGTATTTGGGATGAGCATTTACCGCTGATTGAGTTTGCTAATAAAATAGTTACCACTGCCTATCATAGATGGCGCCTTTGAGGCATTGCATGGATTTAAATGTAGATCGCCGCTGGGCTGGTTTGAAGTAATGAGAGTCAGCGCTATTGGACCAGATATTATTCATCAGTCAGAGGAGAAGGTAAAGTTTATCGTAGAGCGCCTACCGATCGCCTTCTATATTTTCTGTGAAATTGTAGTCAAGGACGTTAAACTCCGGAATTTAATGTGAATGACTCGGTATTTTTGAAAGTATCTCCAATGAAAGGGGTGATGAGATCTGCAGGAAAGGTAAGCTCAGACCAAGATTCGTTGGGCCTCATTAGATTCGTCGGAGAGTAGGTCATGGCATACGAGCTGAACTTGCCTCCACTAGAGTCCTGCTCATCCAACTTTCCACGGTCTATGTCGAGGAAGCATATAGGGGACCCCCAAGTGTTGTCCCAGTTCAGATATCCAGGTTATAGAGGAGCTGGCCTATGAAGAGGTTCCAGTAGCCATACTAGACAAGAAGATTCGAGGTTGAGAACTAAAGATGTTGCTTCCGTCGGGCTGCAATCGTGTATGCATTACAGATAGAGATGACTGAAGCAAAGGAAGACATGAAAGTCAGATATCCCAGCTGTTCTAGACTTAAATCAGCCAGAGGTACGCTACTATTGTTGTTTTATAAATTGCCTTATATTACGCGTATAATGAGACAAATTGGCTTTAGCCTAATAAGTGCATTTATAGACCATTAGTATTGTGTGGAGTACCATTGACTATTTTGAGTTTCGTGGATTTTGAGATAGTCCATATTACAAAGGAGACTCTGCGGAAATTTTTCTAGAATAAGTCAAGTAAGTTGAACTTTGGCAGTAGAAGTTTACATTCGAGGAAGAATGTTCTTAAGGGGAGGAGGATGTTACACCCGTAGTTCCTCGACATGTAGATTGCCCATTCGCATGTTGGTTAAGAGTTTTAGGAATGCCATACATGCTGGAAAAGGCCTGGGGAAAGACTTGGATAAGCAACACGTTGAACCATCGCAAAAGGAGGTTGGCCGACCTCCTCCACGACAGCCAGAGTGTCACTTGAGGCTCACCTCCGTGATGGCCTAGGGTGTCACGGAGGCTCACCTGCGATGGCCAATGTACGCTGAAGAGAAACAAGTATAAAAGCACCAACTTCGATTTTAATCATTTTAATTTTTTCCTTTGGCAGAATGATAGAGAAAAGAGAGGAACGAAGTTTTAATATAGAAATTCAACCGATTAAGTCACAAAACGCGTTCCAAATTCAAATTAACTCAGATAATCAAGTATAAAGTTGAAGAGAGCATTCCTGCAGGAGATAGTTTGTGAAATTCAGCCGACGAATCATCGTCCTACCGAGTTAAGGTAAGTGAAATTGATCCAAATTAGTGTCAATATTAGTCTTGAAGTGAGCATTTCTCCTTCTGGACTTCCGAGAAATAGCGAAGCTACTGCTCTTTCGATAAGCCAAATTGGGCTATATATATATATTAAAAGTGATGTTTTTGTCCAGGATATTGTTGAATTGGGTTCTAATTGCTATGAATGTGAATACAGTTGGAAGAAATACCTGAATATTGGTTGAGTTACGCCAGTTAGCCGGAAAGCTGACAATTAAGGTATGTAAAGCTAGTTTCTTCGGCAAGCTAGTAGTTCCGGTATAGTAACGTAGCTCAAGTGCATGTAGAATTTTTTAGAAGTGGCATATTATGCTTAGTAAAAATTTTAGTACGATGTTGGAAGCATCATGTCTTGTATAGCATAAAACTTACTAGCACGATATAAATTCTAGTAGAAAGTGTCAGAGACAGTACAACATGCCTAGTATGTAATTTAGTAAAGTATGTTAGGATATTATCGTGTTTAGTCGAAACATAGTAAAGCAATATAAGTTCCTGTAAAGTATTTAAGAAATAGAATAGTAGCCTAAAATGAAGTTTAGAAAGCATGTTAGAAGTAGTAAATCATGTTTACTATGAACCTCAGTTATACAACATGATTCTCAACAG
>JACEIK010011220.1:0-17091 GCA_018107945.1 Datura stramonium
GTTTTCACCCCGTATTCCTATTCCTGTGGGTTCGACAATCCGATTCTTCAAAAGAGCCACTTTATTACTTGTACGACCCGTACACTTGCGGGCTCATCAATCACCTTACATATTCAGTACATATTGTACTGACGCACTTTCTGGGGCGCTGCATTACTTGCCTGCAGATACAGATAGACGAGGAGCAAGTCCCTCTTAGCCTCTAGCCAGGATTAGTAGAAGAATCGACTCCCTTCTTCCGGAGCCTATAGATAGAAGGTTTATTCCCTTTTGATTGTACAGTTTTTGGGTAGGTCGGGGTCCTGTCCCGACCATCATATTACTCCTAGAGGTTTGCAGATTGTTTCTATTTCCCTGTGGTTAGCTTTTATTGGTTATGTGGGGCTCATATGTGTATTAGTTTTCATGTTGGCCGTGTGGGGCCTTGTTTAGCTAGCAGATTAGCGGCCTTGTTGGCCATAGTTTAGTGTAGCCCTGGATTTACTTTACAGTCATAACTAGACATCATGGTGGTCTTGTCAACTCGTATAGGATTCCCTGTTATTGCCTGTTTCTAGTTAGCTATTTTCCTTTACAGGTGGCTATAAGGCCTTGTCGGCTGGAGGTTGTATTTACAACCGAGATATAGCCCATTGTTTTCTTGATAAGAGTTCACCAGGAGTTCTTAGACTCAATCATCTCAGTCAGTTCAGACGCTAGTAGGGCACCAGGTGCCCGTCATTCCTCCCACGGTGGGGCATGACATAGGCGCTTAGAAGCCCCTACTTACACATTTCTTCCTATGTTAGTCTACTTCCTTTTAGACTTATCTGGCTCTGGATTAGAAGACAGAATTTCATGAGATGTAACAGAAGTCGTAGAGATAAAAGTAGGACTAAGACTAAATGACTCAAATCTAGCATTGAAAGTAGATCCTCTCCGGCAATGCTTTCTTTCACAATAAGAAATAATTGAAATTAGTCTTAGAGAACTGAGCTACCTTGATCTGAATCTGTGAAACTCACAGGAGACCAAGGAAAATCCACTCTCAATTCAGCATAAGCTTGGGATCTTTCTTTCCTAAAGCATTTCCCTTGAAGTGGAGTCTTTCTTGTCTTCTTTAAAGCCTAAAGCTGGACTTCTTTTTCCTGGCTTGATTCACGGTTTAACCACACCAAGCCAAAGCCCAATCATGGTAAGAGAGATAACAAACTAGGGATGGGAAACCAATGTCACCAACTTAACTAGTAGTCTTAGATTTTTGAATAGACAGAGAGAGATGCTCTTCTTGTGGTCCAAGAGCGTATTCATTCAAAGAGCTGACAATGACATTCTTTCCACCTGAAAATCATAATAAGACAGAAGAAATACATTCATATATTCTCCATACACGAGATAAAGTGAAAGAAAGAGTTTAGTTTCAGGAACGCAATAAAAAAACTTTTCCTCTCCCTGTAGGTCGAGCCTCTTTTTCATCCCTCTCATTTCATTCGAGCTAAATTACATCCACTCTCTCATGGGAATATTATTTGTTATAATATGTAATGGGGTGGTTTAGAATACGTTTCCACGTGACCACCTAACGGAGAAAACACTGATGTCATGGTTAGGAATCAAATTAGGAATCCCCTACAAAGCATCTGAGATCAGACTAGGGCAGCTTGCTCTGACCAAGACTCCACTTTTTGCTCCATCCACGGAGCATATGAATTTCCTAGAATGTAGATAGACTAAAATAGGATCCTATTTTATCTAGTATGGAAATGAAATGAGCGGGCGAAATTATGTGAGAGAAAGGACATGTAATTATGAAAAGATTGAAAGATCTGGCCAAAAGGTGATAGCAATGTAGATTCGTTCCCATGCTTCGATACTTCCCAGTAAAGAACGGTGGCCAAGGTCGAAAAATAATGTGTTATGACCTCAGGGACTAACCCTGGAACTTGGATCCTCTTTAAGGATGATGTTTTGAATGTTAGAGGATTCGGGCTAGGAATTGTCTTGAAAACTCCATCAGAGAAATCCCTCAAGCAAGCAATAAAAATTGTTCATGTAACTAATAATGAAGTCGAGTATGAGACATCAATTGCAGTACTGGAATCAGAATGAAGGCTAGGTATGGAAGTCGTCAAAGCAAAAAAGTGACTTTATCCTAGTGGTTAACTAGGTCAATGGTCTTTTTGAAGTAAAGGAAGAACATATGCAGAGATACTTGGATAAAGTGCACACAACATTAAGCCACCTCAAGGAGTGGACAGTTGAACATGTTTCTCGAGAATAGAACACGGAAGCCGATGCCTTAGAAAATCTAGGGACTTCAACAAACTTAGAGGAGACAACCAAAGAAAAAATAGTGTGGTTGTACAACTTAGCTCTGGATACCAGTCATGAAGAAGTCAATTGCATAGTCTTAACTTGGACTGGAGAAACGAGTTTGTTGATTACTTGCAAAATGGAAAATTGCTCGAAGACACAAAAGCATCACAGGCTCTTAGAACCAAAGACGCTCGATTTTATCTAGTAGGAGGATAGCTATACGAAAGAATATTCAATGAGCCATTAGCAAGATGTTTAGGACCCAGAGAAACCGAGTACATAATGAGAGAGTTTTAGGAAGGAGTTTATGGAAACCACTCCATGACGGAGCTTCTAGTTCGCAAACTCGTTCGAGCTGGCTATTATTGGTCAAGAATGGAGAAGCTCGCAAACTCGTTCGAGCTGGCTATTATTGGTCAAGAATGGAGCAAGACATGAAGGCTTATATGTAGAAATGCGATAAATGTCAACGATATGCATCTATGATTCATCAACCGAAAAAACCACTACATGCATTAGTATCACCATGATAATTCATGAAATGAGAAATGGATAGTCAAATAAGTTTTATTTTATTCTTAGATAACTATTTCTCCAAATGGTTCAAAGCAGGATACTACAAAAATATTTGAGAGAAAGAAGTCACAGATTTCATTTAGGATCATATTATGTGTCGATTCAAATTTCCAAAAGAAATAACAAGTGATAATGGGCTTCAATTTATGAAAAAAAATGTCAAAGAGTTCCTCGAAAGGCTCAAGATCAAAAGAATCACATCTACTCCATACTATCCTAATACAAACAGCCAAGTTGAATCAACAAACAAAATGGTGATCCGAAATTTGAAAAAAAACTAGTGTCCACAAAAGGAAAATGGCGAGATATACTACCATAAGTTTTATGGGCATACAAAATGACAAAAAAACAAGTACATAAGAAACACCATTCTCTCTGGTGTAAGGGGTTGAAGCTTTAATGCTGGTAGAAGTTTGGAGAATCGCGTCTTTGGTTCCAAAACACAAAAGACCAAGAGAATGATGAATCCATGCTTGTAAAATTATATTTGATGAAGAACAATGCAATTTGGAATTGATCGAAATGGTGGCTTAGAATCAGAGAATAAAAATATTACTACAGGAGAACAACTCTCATATTTTTTAAAGAACGAGATTTAGTTATCTGAAAAGTAACTGACAATTATAGAGACCTAAATGAGAGAAAGTTAGGCGCAAATTTGGAAGGGTCATACCAACTTAAATAAATAGACAGTAAAGGATCCTACAAGTTGGAAAATCAACAAGGCGTCGAACTTTCAAACAATTGGAACATAAACCATTTGAAATGAAACCACCATTGAGGTGCGCACATTATGCTCATTTCAAGTTATTTAAATTATACTTACAACGGAAATGAAGAAAGGTATGACTAGAATGAATATCTCTGGAAATGAAAGGATGCGTTGTACTCTTTGTAACGATACAGCTATATACAACATTCTATGAAAATATAAAAAGAAGTGATGAAAGTCTTTCATAAAGTAGAATGATGGTTAAGTTTTCAGTGTCCAAGAGTTCAAATACTTTCACACTCAAACATTGAGGGACTACCAACTATGTTGGCGGCATCTAGCTTAGTTTACAAACTTATAGACTAGTGGGAGACTAATGTAATCCAAAAAGATAGCCAAAAAAGAGGCCATTGTAATATCTTATATCATACTAGAAATATAAAGTTCTTCTCATACTTGAGTATATCTTTATGCTTCAAATCTTATTATATTTGTGGTCGGATG
Organism: Datura stramonium; assembly: GCA_018107945.1. Lineage (NCBI taxonomy): Eukaryota > Viridiplantae > Streptophyta > Magnoliopsida > Solanales > Solanaceae > Datura > Datura stramonium. Next base: position 4,088 of record JACEIK010011220.1, read on the forward strand.
CATATTTTTACAAATTGCAAGAAAAATTGAGGTTAAAATTCCAACAAAAACACAAAGTTGAGGTTAACAAATCGCAACAACCACGTGAGGATTGAGGATAAAAATCCAATAATTATTCAAAGTAAAGGATACAAATCCCAATAATTATGCTAAGATTGAGGTTAAAAATCCAATACAGACGCGAAGTTGGGGATAAAATCTCATAGAAAAACAAATAATAAAATCTCAACAATAGTGTGAAATATTAAGAACATGATTCCAACTATTACAAAAAGGTTAGATATTTAAAGTTCCAACAAATATGCCAAAACATGAACCATAGACGTCCACTTCATGAGCATAAAATAGAAAAAGAGCTCAAGTCTTCTTAAAAAGACAAATAAATAGCAAACCAGATGCTTTTCTTAAATTTCAAATTAGATGAAGTAAGTTCCCAAGGAAAATATCATATGATGTATTTTTTTTTGGATTTCAAATCAGTTGAAGTAACTTTTCAAATAACATGATCGGATGTATATCTCCCGTGTTATGAAAATCGGATGAAATAAATTTCTAAAATAAGTACGGAAGATGTATTTTTCTCGGGTTAAAAATATTGGTCCTATTAAGATCTCAATAAACAAAACCGAGGACCGCAAAAAGGCACTTAGTCAAAAAGCTAAACTACAATTCAAAAAGATGATTAAAATAGAGAACTAAGGATATGTTTTTTAAGCAGAATTGTGTTTGTAATCAATATTTGATCAAAAGCTTTCAAAATGCCTCAAAATTTCCCTGATAAAAATAAAATCAATTCAATAGAAAGTTTTAAAATAAAAAAAAATTATTAGCAAAAATATCTGTAAAATTAATATCATAATAAAGGAAGTAAAAATGAGACAACGAAAGAAACCAAAAATAAGTTATATTGATAAAGGTCAAAAAAGACCAATAACTATTACATAAAAGTTTTCTATTTTGGAGAACCACAAAGTGAAGCAGCGGAATTACAAGGTGGGATGTCAAGATTGAAATATATAGGTTCAACATCTCCTTCATCTTCTTCATCAAAGAAACTGCTTAGACTGACAAGACTCAAACAGGAGAAGGAGGAAGGTTATCTGTAATGCCCCAAAGTTTTCTAAGACTATACTCATGACTTGGAATTTAATTAGCAGAAAAATCTGCAAAATTTCCGTAGAACGAAACGCGGTATGAGTCATGGGATGATAAGATGGATCATGTTCATGAGTCGTAGGTTGAATCTGTAGAGACAGGCCTAATCATACAATGAGTCACAGTACAACTCGTGGGTCCTTGTATCAAATCTTGGTCAGGAGACGTGACACCCATCTGAGTGGCAGGCCTGGAAGTAATGAGTCATGATACGACTCCTTATGTGGTGTGATGAGTCATGGCAAGCAATCGTGATGTGGAAGTACAGAGAATGGGTTCCCTAACCATGAGTTATGTAACGACTCGTTGTATAAAATAACTAGTCGTTGTGAGTGCCTGTTGTATGAGGACCAGATATATGGAAAAACATGGACTAGGATGTGACAGATGGATACCACGAGTCGTGACGACTGGCAGTCAGGTTCTTAAATACGATTTTTAGGGGTATATTCGTAACTTTCTAAGCTTCTAACCCCTAAGAAACATCGCTTTGGATTTTTTAAAGAGTGTATTAAGGGGTTTAACCCATCCTAAGTCCTTATTCTTTCAAAACAATAGTAGATTGAAGATCCCCTCCCAAATCAAGCTAGGGTTCATCATCCCCTTCATCTCAATTTTTCTTGGGTTTTCAAGGCAAGTCAATGGATCAATTTATCCAGGCATGTTGGGTTATGAATGGGGGAAATCCTTCCACCCTCATGTCATTTTTAAGATAAATTTCATGACCTCTACTTCTCAAGTTCTAAATTGTGAAATTATAGGGTTTAACCCAATTCCATGCAATTATCCATGATATCTCTATGGGTTCGATTCTCTCATGTTCTATTTGATGAAATATGGTTATAAGGGTAGATTTAACTCTCAAATTCCTCATGAATTGATAATTTTTAGCTTATGATGATTTTTCCCTATTATGCATGATTAATGAATTTCAAGTTTATGAGACCAGGATTTCTAGTATGATGAATTATCAAAGTATGCATGAACGTTTACAAATTCTTAAACTTATGACTCCATGATTTTAAATTATGAAGCATTATTCAAGTATGTATGGTTTCATGATTTGGGTAAGCCCATGTAAAGTCAAGTATGTTTCATCATGATTTTAAGCCAAGACTTACAAGATAAGTTTTGCAGAGATGTTTTGGAGTCAAGACTCCCAAGAAACAGATTAAAGCTATGTTTTGAGAATATGAATATGAGCAGTATACATGTTTTGGAAGTAGTGCCTAGCACCGAGTAGGCCAGAAATTTCAAGGACCCAGTTCTCATAACTATGCGCCACCGTAGGTATATATTCATATTCGGGACCTTTCAAGAGAGTGTTTCTCCTGCTCGAGGGCACACCAGTGATGCCACACCTTGATCGTTCTTTGCCCTGGAAAAGATTAGGACGGCTCTGTCCACTTAAGCCAGATAGTTATGGAATCACATAGGCCCTATCGTGATGGTGTAGGTTAGGACGAAACCTCCCATTGTTCTTCATATCATAAGTTATCCATGTTCATGTCTTATTAAATCATGTTTTATAGCATATTTGATCCATTGATCAGTTTATGAGTTTTCACTTATGATTTCAAGTATGGTACACTATATGATTTCTATTTCTATACCTTGGGTGATTATGTTCAGCTTATGACAAATATCTCATGATTATGATTACTTCAATAATATAGCTTTTAGCATGTTGTCCTTACTCTCATGTTCTGTCTTGTTTTATTATTCATGATTTTAGACTGTTGTTTTACTAGCATGTTTTACTTTCTCTACATACTCAGTAATATTCAAAGTACTGACCGCATACTCTATGTTATATCATTTCATGATATAGGTTTAGGCAATCAGTCTCGGCCTCGTCATTAGCCCTGTTCCTGTATCAAACTAGTTCAGTTCCTTTCTAGGTGAGCCCTCATCTTCCAATGACATTTATCGGTTTATGCTTTATATCTATGACTTTTAATTTCACACTTAGCAAGATAGTTGGAGGTTTGTCCCATCAGCTCATCTTATGTTTAGAGGCTTTCAAACAGTTATTTAGTAGATGATCAATGTTGTTGACTTTTTTCTTCTCATGTTTTTTATGTGATATATTGCAGACTTCCTCTTGTGTTATATATATATATATATATANTTGTGTTATATATATATATATATATACACCCTTACTAATGCTATGTATGTACCATGGGTTAGCTTGGAGCCATTCGTGGTTCTAGTCCCGTCTCTCGATCCAGGGTCTATGCTCGTGTCCTGACAAGCTTGGTATCAAAGAGAAGGTTTAGGTGTGTCCTAGGGTGTATCATGTATGAAAGACGCATTAAGTAGAGTATTTTCCATGGGTTTGAAGCATGCCGCATTTTTGGGGAAGAGGCTACAAAATATTTTATGAAACTTCCCTTCTTTCATAATCTATGTCGTGTGATAAAATACCTCTCTCTATTCCTTTAACTTATGCTATACATGTTCGCAAAAATATGGCTTCCCGCCGAGTCAATGGAAGAAAAAATGACAATGGGAATGGCAACGGAAATGGAGATGGGCATCAGCCAGCCCCACCAACTCCAGTCGATCCCTTGCCGAAGCAGGTTACTCATGCGGAGTTCAGAGCTACATTTCAGATGTTAGCACAGGTCGTGACTGCCCAGGCAACCAGCAGGTCGTGGCTCACATGAACCAAAATAGGAATGCAGCTGCAACGAGAGTGCGAGACTTCATCAGGATGAACGCACCTGAGTTTCATATGTAAAATGTGGAGAAGGACCCACATGAGTTTATTTAGGAGGTCTAGAAGATTACCTAGGTGATGGGTGTTTCAGGAGAGGATAGTACAGACTTGGCCTCCTATCAGCTCAAGGGGGTTGTTCATATATGGTTCCGGTAGTGGAAGGAGAGCAAGGGAGTTGGTGTAGTCTCCGTTGGCAGGGATGAGTTTGTTATGACTTTCTTGGATAGATTCTTCCCTCGAGAGTTGAGGGAAGAAAAGGTAGCCGAGTTCGTCAATCTGAAACAGAATGATATGACTGTTCAGGAGTCTGCCCTGAAGTTTACCCAACTGTCCAAGTATGCTCCGAAAATTATTTCTGATCCAAGGGCTCGTATGAGAAAGTTCATGAATGGGGTTGCAGATTCATTAGTCAAGGAGTGCAGGATTGCTATGCTGAGTAGTGATATAGATATCTTCTGACTGATGATATATGCTCAGCAGATAGAGGCAGAACAAATGAAGGAAAATGAAAGAGAGGCCAAGAGGGCCAGGATAAGGAGCTATGAGTACTCTCAGTAGTGGCATAGCAGTAGACATCTCCCTCAGTCCCATCAGAGGTCATCAAAACCCAGCTCCATCATCAGTCGGCATTCCATCTAGACCTCAAGGTGATCAGAAATGTGGAGCACCAATCTCTAGGACTCAGGGAAGTGCTTTGGGGGAGCGCACTTTTATAGCTTACAAGATGTGCGGTAAGGACCACCCTAGGTGATGTTTAGTGGCTCAAATGCTCGCTTTGGTTATGGCAAACCCATACATAAGCTCAGGAATTGTCCTTCAACTGGATAGGGTTACGGTAGAGGTCGTGCCCCAGCCACCACTTCAGCGGCTCCAGCAGTTCACCCATCTCACCAGGTCGTCTCTTCTAGTGCAGCTGGCGGACAACATCAGAACATGTTCTATGCATTTTCATCTCGTCAGGAGCTGGAGTGCTCACCCGATTTAGTCACTGGTATGTTACGAGTATTTCATCTTGATATTTATGAATTGATAGATCCAAGGGCTACATTATCCTTCATGACTCCTTATGTTTTTGTTAGTTTTGGTGTCAGTCCTAAAATCCTATCAGGACCCTTCTTAGTATCTACTCCTGTCGGTGAGTCAGTTTTAGCTCGACGGGCATTCAAAAATTTCCATGTCTCGATTTTGTATAAAGTTACCTCATTCGATTTAGTGGATTTAGATATGATTGATTTTGATGTTATATTTTGTATGGACTGATTACATGCTTGTTATGCTTCACTCATCATAGAACCTGTATGATAGAGTTCCATTTTTCGAGTGAACCAATCTTAGAGTGGAAGGGTAGTTCAATTATGTCTATATGTTGCTTTGTTTCCTATTTTAAGGCCAAAAAGATGATCTCCAAGGGTTGTGTATACCATCTACTTCAGGTTAAGGATTCTATATCCGAGACCCCAACTCTTCAGCCAGTTCCTATAGTATGTGAGTATTCGAAGATGTTCCCAGGTAACCTACTAGGAGTCCCTCCCGAGTGAGAGATTGACTTTTATATTGACCTTCTCCCTGATACGTAGCCCATATCTATTCCTTCTTATAAAATGGATCTAGTCGAGCTAAAAGAGTTGAAAGAGCAGTTGAAAGATCTCCTAGATAAGCGTTTCATCAGGCCTAGTAAGTCCTTATGGGGTTGCCCAGTTCTCTTTGTTCGGAAGAAAGATGGCTCTCTTAGGATGTGAATAGATTATCGATAGTTGAATAAAGCCACAATCAAGAATAAGTATCCCCTCCCCAGGATTGATGACTTGTTTGACTAGCTTCAAGGTGCTAAGTGCTTTTTAAAGATCGACCTCAGATTCGGCTATCATCAACTCAAAGTTGGGGAGAGTGACATACTGAAGACAGCTTTCAAAACTCGTATGATCACTATGATTTTGTGGTTATTGCTTTTGGATTAACGAATTCCCTGCATCTTTTATGGACTTGATGAATAGGGTATTCAAGTCGTATTTAGATATGTTAATGATTGTCTTCAACACTCTCAGAGCGAGGAGGAGCATCCCACTCATTTGAAGATTGTGTTGCAAACCCTCAAGGATTGTTAGTTGTTTGCTAAATTCAGCAAGTGTAAGTTTTTTCTTACTCAGTAGCATTCTTGGGTCATGTGGTGTCTAGTGAGGGTATACAGGTAGACTCTCAAAAGATAGAAACAGTGAAGAATTGGCCCAAACCTGTCAGTCCCACTAATATTAGGAGCTTCTTAGGATTAGCTGGCTACTATAGGAGGTTCGTAGAGGAATTTTCATCTATTGCAGCATCATTGACTAAATTAACCCAGAAGAAGGTCAAATTTTAGTGGTTGGATGCTTATGATGAGTTAAAGACTCGGCTCACTTCATCCCTGATATTAAATATACCAGAGGGCACAGATGGCTTCGTGGTGTATTGTGATGCCTCTAGGGTTGGTCTTGGTTATGTGTTGATGCAGCATGGCAAAGTTATTGCGTCTGCCTCTAGACAACTTAAGACTAATGGAAAAAATTACCCGACGCATGAACTAGAGTTGGTAGTGATGGTGTTTGCCTTGAAGATTTGGAGGAACTATTGTATGGGGTGCATGTGGATGTGTTCATGAACTACAAGAGCTTTCAGTATGTATTCACTCAGAATGATCTGAATTTGCAGCAAAGAAGATGGCTAGAGCTTCTCAAGGACTATGACACGAGTATCCTCTATCATCTGGGCAAGGCCAATGTAATGGAGGGTGCTCTTTGTAGGCTGTCCATGGAGAGTGTGTCCCATGTCGAGAATGGGAGGAAGGAGTTGGTGAAGGATATCCATAGGCTTGCTCGTTTAGGAGTTCTCCTTACAGATGTAACGGATGGTGGTGTTATTATTCAAAATGGGTCAGAATCTTCATTGATGACAGACATTAAAGCAAGTCAAGGTGAGGATACTATCTTAGCGATATTGAAGGAAGTAGTCCGGAATCAGAAGGTGGAGGTTTTCTCTCAAGGGGGAGATGATTTACTTCGATATCTGGGTCATTTGTGTGTTTTGAATGTGGATGACTTGAGAGGGTAGATGTTGAGTGAGGCTCATGGATCTTGATACTCTATCCATTCAGGTGCTACCATGATGTACAATGACCTCCAGAAAGTCTATTGGTGGAATGACATAAAGAAGGTCATAGAGGAAGTTGTGACTAAGTGTTCGAATTACCAATAGGTAAAGGTCAAGTATCAGAGACTTGGAGGTATGCTTCAGGATGTCAACATTCCTATGTGGAAGTGGGAAGAGATCAATATGGATTTCATTATAGGGTTTCATCGTACACGTCAACAGTGTATCTATTTGGGTGATTGTAGATAGGTTGACCAAATCAACTTACTTTTTACCGATCGAAACTATAGATTCAGCTAAGGATTATGCTAAATTCTACATCTGGGAGTTGGTTCAGTTACATGGGGCTCCTTTGTCTATCATCTTAGATAGGGGTAATCAGTTCACCTCTCAATTTTGGAGGTCATTTCAAAAGGGCCTTAGTACTCAGGTGAAGCTTAGGATAGCTTTTCACCCGAAGACAGATGGTTAGGCCGAGTGACTATTCAGACTCTTGAGAATATATTGAGAGCGTGTGTGATTGATTTCAAGGGTAGTTGGGATGATCATTTATCTCTCATCAAGTTTGGCTACAACAACAGCTATTATTCCAGCATTCAGATGGCTCCATTTGAGGATCTTGGTGAGCGGAGGTGCAGATCACCTATTGGATGGTTCGAGGAAGGTGAGGATACAATGATAGGGCCAGATTTAGTTCATGAGGATATGGAGAAAGTTCAACTTATCCAAGAGAGGTTTAAGATAGCTCAGAGTTGATAGAAATCATATGCGGATGTTAGGAGGAGAGAGCTTGAGTTTTAGGTTGACGACTGATTGTTTCTGAAGGTGTATCCCATGAAGGGAGTTATGAGATTCGGTAAGAAAAGGAAGCTCAGTCCCTGATATGTTGGTCCTTACAAGATTCTAAAATGAGTTGGCAAGGTGGCATATGATTTGGAGCTACCAGTGGAGCTAGCTTTGGTGCACCCAATTTTCCATATATCACTGTTGAAAAAATACATTGGTGATCCAGCTTTAGTCATTTTGGTAGAAAGCATTGGGGAGAAGGATAGCGTTACCTATGAAGAGGTGCCGATTGAGATCCTTGATCGTCAGGTTCGGAAGCTGAGGAACAAGAAAATAGCTTCAGTGAAGGTTTTGTGGAGAAATTAGCTTGTTGAGAGAGCTACGTGGGAAGCCGAAGTAGATATGATGACTCCCTTTGAATTCTATGTTCCAAAGAAACTTCTTGAGTCAAGTGGAACTCCTTCAAAGTATTCATCTCACTAAGAAGTTGTTCAGCCTGCAGGCTATACGATTCTCTCTCCCGGCCAGCCAAATCTAATTCTTGAAAAGCTAATGCATGTTCGGATTTAGATTTCTTAAGATCTACCTTTAAATTAGCAATTTGGATGGTGAAGACTGTTTCCTCCATTCTCCTAGAAATCTCAACTTTTAAAGCAAGAATATCACATTCTTGCAAATTTAGTTGAGCCTTTAGATCCTTATTATTGCGAAGGCTGAGTTGAAGACCTTCATCGATCAAAATTTCGGCCTAAAACATGCAGGAATAGAGAGTGAGTATTTAATTCAAAATTTTCAAAAAAAATTAAGGAGAAGAAAGTCAAAAACCTACTCGAGCAGTGGCGTGCATGCCCTTATTGAAAAGGCAATACTCTGACAGATCTTTCATTTTATCCTTCTCAAGATCAGAAATCAGTGAGAGAAGATACTTAGCAATGCCAACCGGCCTAGTAAGGAAATTTATATTCGCTGGAACTGTTATCAGAATGGATCGTGTTTGATTTGGATTTTGCTGGGAGCCGAAAAAATATTTATAAATTTGGACCGATAGGACCCATGAGTCTAGGAAGGCTCGGCTGCTAAAGACAACTTTATAAAAGGGACCATAAAAGAGTTGGCAAATCAGTTTCATTGGACTGCGTCATAATTGGTGACTTCAAACTGCTGGATGCAGAATCCTTGGCTAAACTCGACCTTGGTTTCTTAAGGAACAAGGTCTCTTCATATGTGTCTTCATACTCCTCAATGATAACCACGTCTAAAATCAGATCTGGATGAGGAGGAGAGGGTGAAACTCCAGTCATAACAATAGTCCCAAAGGAACTTGTTCTTATAGATTTCCTTTTTTTCCTATGAGGAGTGTCAGCATATGGAATCTCCATAGAAACAACAGAAACATGGCTTCTTTTCTTTTGTTTTATCTTGAAAATATATCGGGTGAAAGTTTGAGGGTCAAGCACTAGATCAGTTATGTGGGACTTCACAGATCCATTAAGCAAGTCTATCAAAATACTAGAAAAGGTTATAAAAACGGTATAGCATGCAAAATCCCGTAAAAAAAAGATTCTTATCATGGTTAAAAGACCTCCATCGATCTTTGAAAATGACTTTGCAAGTCCATTCTTCAGAAAATGAGATGTCTAAAATGGCCTCGACTCACCAGGGAAGATCCATGATAGTACTGTGAACCAGAAGATAACTAAAAACAAAAAGAACAAAGATTAGAAGCAGACAAAATAAATATATGACAGAAAATTCTAAGAAATAAAGGAATAACTTACCACTCGAATTTCATGTCTCCAGAAAAGAAAGATGTGTCTCCGAAATTATTTCGGCGGTGAGGAAGGTTACTAATCTCTCCGTCCAACAATGATTATTATCTTTGTCTTATCTGGAGAGGGTGATGGCTTTTTCCCGCTTTAGAAGAATCATGACCCCACCTTGAAAGAACTTGGGAGCATAGAGATATATGAAATGACTGAGCATGAATGGCAAATGAATGTTCTTCACTTTGGAAATCCAATTCACTAGAATGCATAGACTGACAATAGCCTTCCACACATAGGAGCCGACTTGAACCTTAGAGTGAAGGGATAAATGTAGACGTGGAAGTAATCTAGCCTAAGGGTGATAATTCTATTTTCTTCCCCAAGAGCGAAAATCTCAGAAATATCTTACCAAAAATATTCTTTTCTGACAAGATCGAGATCGATTAATTTTAATAACAGAAGGAAAAATTTTGGATCAACTTGCACCAATCACTATCAGTAGGAGGATATGAGTGGCACAGTCATTCTTGAAGGACCAACAAATGGGAAGAATAGACGAAATAGTGAGTTGAGCAATTTTATCGCTCATTATCACCGATGGTGAAGTCGTAGGATAAAAATCACCAACAACAACGGAAGAAGAAGGTTGATTGCGAGTTGAAGTTATTGTGATATTGAAGATAAGAAGATCAAGGAAAGGAAAGTTAGAAGTTTGAGAGAAGAGTGAGTAAAATAGTTTGCTAAAGATAAAAAAAGTTATGAAAGTTTTTGGAAAGGTAAAAAATTAAAAAAAACTTTCAAGGGATGTTTAAGAAAAGCTAGGTAAAAGGGTACCTAGCAATTAAAATGTAAGTGATAACCATCATTACACAACTAGCTCGGAGTCTATTCGAATCATGGCATGTGGGAAAAAAGACAGGAAGAGCATCGAGAAGACTAAAACTTTTTCTCTCTTTTGAAGAAAGGGAAAGCTTTCCAAGAATGGAGGTGAAGGGAAGTCATTAACATTTACTGGACAAAGTTGAAAAGTGCGGAAACTATCTGTATATGGTAAAAATAGGTCTGTCATGTGAATAAGCTAAGATGAAGACACGTGTCTGGAAGGATAGAACACCCCATAAAGAATTAAGGACGGATTGACATTTTGTATAATTAGCATTCCGAAGGAAATGATAAATTAAGTGGAGGAATAAATCCAGATGCAGACAAAGCATCTGAGGGGAAAGAGAAGTAAAAACGAGACAGCTGACACACAGCCACTCCGGGATCGTTGCCATCCATTACTCCATCACCATTTAATACTATTTATTTCACATTTAAGGTAGTTTAACACGCAATGATTGTCAGGCATTGAAGCCCTAAACGCAGCAAGTCCTATAAAAAAGACTATCTTTGTAACACAAAGGACATCTGACATCACAAGCAAATATACACTATCTTTTCTATTCAAGTTCTAAGCGTTGTGTCAAGCATTCTTTNTTGTTTTGCTCAGTTGAAGAATCCTCTGTTCATCAAGGATATCATTGGCTCAGACTATCAGGCTATTTTTTTTTTTTAATCATTTCGTTATTCAATTTAGATTTTATTTCTTTATTTTAAACTAATCAGACTTGTATTTTTATAGTCTCAATATAAATTCAATTGTACCTAATTTTAGGGTAAATAATATGTTTGGAGTGAAAATATTAATGAAATAACAAATAATAATCAAATAACTTAATAATAGAAGAGCAAAACTCTTATTCGACCTTCTAGAAACAGTGATGAATATGGCCGAAGAATAATGTAGAACAATTGTGTTTCCCATAGTGAAGTCAAAAGCTTTTCAATATTTAGGTGAAAAAATGAGATGTGATACAATTAGGGGAAGATGGGGGTCTTATAAGATTGACTACATTAACTGACTTCCCCAACCTTATGCATATTTCTGTCATTATTAATGTGGAGATCATGGACTCTTAATGTGATTGAACGTGATCTCTTGAATCTCAAAGCTTTATTATTATCTAGGGCATCGACTGCCCGGTCGTTTGCATTATGTTCGTGGCAGCTACTCTAACTGGCAACGTGTCAGACATTCTCACAACTTTAGTTCATTATTTTGTCTTCGAAAAGTTTGTCTTTCTAATAACCACACCAATCGAGGGCGACTTATAGGCCACTTCGCACAATTTCGTTTGCATTATGTTCGTGGCAGCTACTCTGAATGGCAACATATCCATTCGAAAAGTTTTATCTTTCTAATAACCCCGCCGATCGATGACAACTTATAGGCCACTTCGCATAATTCGACACAGAAATATCCTATCTTAGTATTTTACTAATACAAGTTACATTACATGTTTAGATTAAATCATTATTTTTCCCATGATGATGTCATAAAGTGAAGTGGTCAAAGTAAATATTATATTATTTAACTATAGTTTAGCAATAACGATGTAGGCAAAGACATGCATTACATATATTATCGTACTTACATAAATTAATATCAAAATATGAGTAAATATTTTTCCCACTAACTACCGCCGTTCATGTTTTGGTGGTGATCAACCAAAATTTTGACAATTTGTACCAATTTGCTCTCGACCTCTAGCATGCTTCGTTGACCTAATCTTTTATTGAGAGTTAAACTTTGCATCAATAAAACTCCTATGTTCATTTCATTTTTCTTTTTTAGGATTGAAGTTCTTCCTTATATTTGTAAAAAATAAATAGGTATTTGAACATGCGATTTCATCTCGTCATTTGAAATTACGAGATAAAATAAGCGTTTGAACATGTGATTTCATCTCATGTTTTAAAATCATGATATGAAATTCCAAATTCTCAAAAAACCTTGATTTGGAATTCTGAATCATGAGATGAACTTTTTCAAATACAAAGTACGACCCACAAATTTAAATTTTATTTAAAAAAAAAAAGGAAAAAAAGCCCACCATTTTATATATAGTAACCATTTATTTCAGATATAAACAAAAAAAAATTGATATTATTATTCTTAACAACCTTTGTCGAACTATGTGGGAGGATTATATTAAAGAGTACAACATTATAACTCATGTTCAATTTTACTTTTATTGAACTAAAGTTCGATCAATAATATTGTATTTTTATAGAATGGCTTTGTGATAGCGTATTATACTTTATTATGAACTTTTACTTATTTGGTAATTAAGATGGTATAAAAATTAAAAACTTTTTTATAGTTTAACCAACTTATGGGGGTTTTATATTCATGAGAAGAAAATATAACTTAAAAATGCAAACTGCATGTCCAAACAAAACTTCAACTTCATCTCATATAATTTTATATTATGAATTCAAATTATGATTTCATCTTACATGATTAAACGGCCCTAAGTCTTTCTTAATTTTTATGGTAATATAGTGCAATTTTTAGATATGATCGAATGGTTGCAAATTTACACTCAGAATATTATAATAAATAG